>BHFT01023223.1:0-32148 GCA_004320025.1 Laticauda laticaudata
GTAAATTTCTCCCTCCATCATTACCCTTTGCTGTCTGTTTATTATATATGCTTCTATTGCCTTGAATAAATTTTCTGGCAAAAACCATGCTGTTCCAATAGTAATAACATGAAATCTCCAGTTCACATTGTCAAAAGCCTTTTGAGCATTTCTTAGAAATACTCAAGCCATTTGCTTTCAGATGAGCCTCATAATATTCCCAAAGTACCAAGATTACTTCTCATGATTGTCTCTAATTTGTCTCTTTGGCAGAAATCCATTTTGATCGGGTGTGAATAAATTATTTAAGTATTTTTTCAGTCTTCTGCTAAATTTGAAGCAAAGATTTTATAAAGTCTCATTCAATAAGGAAAATAGGTCTATTAATTCTTATTTGCAACGGGTCGGCCTCTTCTTTTGGAATAAGTGTAATAATAGCGCTCTGACCATGTTTTGCGTATCATCTTCTTTAACATACACTTCAATTTCATAACTTCTAACCAATGGGATGCTCAATGATTCTTCGAAATTTTTTATAGCAATTCTGGCCAATGGCCCATTGGGGACCTGGTGCCTTTCCCATTGTTTTGTCTCTTAAATTGCTTCATTTAATTCCATCAATTGTTATATTATTTCTAAACATTTCTTCCAAATCTCTTTAAGGTATCTTCGGTAAGTTAACATTCTGTAACAATAACCTTGTTCAACCTTTTCCTCATCAATATTCTCTTGTTTTATAGTTGCCCATAGAAATCTCGAAATAATTTCCTTTTTTCTCCTTATACCATCCAACAAAACTTGGCCTGATCATCTATTAAGTTTTCAAATATTATTTCTTGATTCCTTCTCCTTTCTCAGTTTATATGCTAGCCACACCTGGTTTATTTGCATCTTCAAAATAATTCTGTTTAAAATTTCTAATTTTCTGTGGCCAATTTTCCTTCTCTATTAAATTCCATTTTAATGCTTTAATTACATCCAGTTTTCATTTAAGTACCTTTTTTCTGTGGCATTTTCTGTAATTCTTTTCACAAGTCTTTTATATTCGTCCTTCCAAAGGTTCCTTGTGAGGCTTGTACTTTTCTTCCTAAATATTCTTTTTTCTTATAATATCTATTATCAAACCTCTAGCATAATGCCTTCATTGTATACCCAAACATTCTGTATTGAAGTATCTTCTTTTTATTTTCTTTAAAGAAAGAAACGCAATTCCTTCTCCAATCCTATTGTATAAAGTCTTTCTCCTTTAAAAATAGTATCTGTTTTAAAGTCCATACTCGATCTTTTTTTTTCCCTTCCCATCTTATTCGTCACTTGAACTATGGGTACTGCCCAGTAGTATATTTATAATGATTTTTTCTTGAATAGCAGATAATAATTCTGTTGAAATCCAAATCATATCTAATCTGGACCATGATAAATGTCTATTAGAAGTAAAAAGTATATTGCTTTAGCTTTAACGTTTCTTTCTCTCCAAATATCTTTTTAAAGTTAAATTCATCTGTCATTTTAAAAAAGATTTAGGGACGAACCTTTCCTATTTTGTTTTATTGTGTCTGTTGTATAGTCCAATTTATGTTCCACCATCCATTAAAGTCTCCCAATCATAAATTATAATTAACATAGTCCAATCTAATTATTTCCATATGTGGTTTTTTATAAAACTCTTCTTGTTTATTCATTCGGAGCATTAATTGCAATCAGGAGTATTTTTCTTTATTGTCCATTATATTTCCACCATTAATATGCTACCATCTTCATCCGTGTAAATCAGTTTTGTGGAATTATCCTCTTTGATGTAGGATGAACCCACTCTCTCTTTCTTACATTGAGTCAAAGAAGTAAATTTTTCCCTAATTTTTGGTTGTACTAACCAATTGCTTCATGTTGTTTTATGATATGAACTTCTTGTAACAAATCTAATTATCAAATTTTTAAATTTCCTTAATTGTATGAAAGGTTTTCCTTCTTTTAACAGCTGAGTTAAGTCCGTTTATATTCATTGTAATCAGTTTTTTTTCTTTCCATGATTAATGCTTTATATTTTAGGTTCTTAACAGCTCTTTTGGCTCTCACTGTCACGTTGTCTTTAACTGTCTACCTGTCCACCTACAACTCCTTTCTCTTTTTCAATCTCCAATTGTTCCTCCTGAAACTCTATTAATGAGACCTCTTTTCTGCCTCCCTCTTCTTCTTCCAAAAATTCTGGGCGTAGAAAAGTCTGCTTTTTCAATCGAATCAATTCTATGTCTTCTGCTCTTAGCCAACATAAAAATTAATACTTCTGGTAATCAGGCCATCTATAGTTCACTTCATTTTCCAATAGCATTTGGTCAGAAATCGTATTCTCTCTCATCTCTCTCACTCTTCCTAGGCTATTTGTTTTTAAAACCACAATCTCTTTGCCTTTATATTCAATGTTTCTCCTTACCGCTTTGTAATTATTTGTGTTTTGATGGATTTTTTGGTAAATCTACATAATGGACTTCCTCTTTGGTAATTTATTTCTTCATCGCATATCTTGTATAATCGATATACCTCATCTACTCCATTCCATCATCTTTTCCCTCTGTTAATTTCCAGAACATTCTGCCAAGATTTCTATCATTATCGCCGGCCAAATTTTCTCCTTTTTCCTCTTCTTATATTTTTGAAAATCTAAGATAAAATTCTGACCTTTCCATCTCCACCCTCAACAATCCACCTTTTTTCTTGTTCTAACCACGGTTAATCTAGTGTCAATATTTCCCAATCTTCTCCTCTCTTTGTTTTCCTTCTTCCTCAATTTTTTTGAAATCCTCTCCTCATACTTCCATCATTCTGTTTAATATTTTCTTCTGGGCGATCTTGTTCTCTATTTTTTTGTTCAATAGTATCTATTTTTATCTTAATATCTTTGGATTCCTTGATAAGCATCTGTAAATTTACTTTTTTTTTGTTCTTTACTCTTGCTTCAACCATTGTCTGAATTAAATGTTGTTCCTTCAAATGGTGGGAAGCATGAGGTAGAAGTAGAAAGCCGATGGGTTTTGGTTTCCCCTGCTCATTTAGTTGCTTCCAAACGCTTCAGATTCTTCTTTAACTTTTTAAATCCAGCTGATAAAATAGCCAATTATAGTCGCAATTAAAAAAGTCCAATAGTAAAAAAACCCGAAACCAAAGAGAAGAATAAGGGAAAAAGGATAAAAGAAAGGTCTTCAGGTTCTTCTGAACCCTAGTCCAATTGAAATAACTCCACCATAAAGAAAAAATGGAGGAAAAAAAAGAAAATAATCGAAAAAAGAAAAAAACAAAGTTGACCAAAAACATAGATGAAAGGGATGCAAGGAAAAAAAAAAAAAGAACTCTGAGGCTTCCCTTTAAATAAAAAGCAAAGAATACTGAGTTAAAGATTCTACACAAAAGTGCTGGTGAGTAGGACTTTCACAAGGATATATATATATATATAGGGCCACTTGCACACTGCATGTTAATTTCTTTATCCAAGGCTCTTCATTATAAACTCTCTTCTCCAGCAGCTTCAAAGCCAAGGCCTCAAATGCTTGAAATATTGATAGAGTCCAAGAAAGCACCTGTATAAATATTTTCCACTGTGTTCTCCCTCTACTCTTATTCACATTAAAATGTCCTTGAAAAGGATGTATTTATACATTTTCTCCCCAGTTCAAATAAAAGATTCTCAAAGCCTCTAGTTTGCGTGTTGCAACATCTCTTCATACTCTGTTTCCACCCCCCTAGCCAAAAGAAAAAGTTATTTGTAAAAAACGCAAAGACAGGAAAAGAAAAAAAAATAAACCAAAGGGAGCCCTTATTCCTAAAGAGAATTTTTTAAAAAACAAAAGAAGCATGAAAATATAGTAGTAAAGGAAATTCAATCCGGTTACTTACAAAGTCACATTTAAAGTGCCTCAAAAAAAAAAATAAAAATAAGAGAAAAGAATCCAAGCTCAAATTTGACATCACTTAAAAAACGCCGCTCAACCAGTTCCCAGTCAACAAAAATAAATGTCACAGATTTCTTCTTGTTCAGAGTGTCCTTTCAAGTGCTCAAACCAATTTACAATTCAAAAGGATTCTCACCCAAAACGACACACACTCCTCAGAATCAACTTTCCTTCCGGAGCTGTCCCGACTTCAGCAGCTTTGGAGGCTTCCTTATCCGCTGCAAGCAAAAGGGCTTCTCCCGGATCAAACCAGAGGATTTTGCGATATTTCTCTGGATCCTGGACGTGTGCACCTCACAATCCCCGCTCTACCGGGAAACATTTTAGGTCCGTTAGGAACCGGGACCAGAACAGGGGTGAAAATATCAGCTGCGATCTCAGAGCCCCGAGATCGCAGCTGTAGCACCGAGACGAAGCTCCGCCTTCCTCAGCTCCCACAACTTCTGAAGGCAAGCTGTTCCATTGGTTGATTGTTCTCACTTTCAGAAAATTTCTCCTTATTTCTAGGTTGAATCTTTCCTTGATCAGTGTCCATCCATTATTCCTTGTCTGGCCTTCAGATGACCTGGAAAATAGCTTGACCCCTTTCTCTTTGTGGCAGCTCCTCAAATATTGGAACACTGCTTTTTTATAGGATGGTAATCAAAACTGGATGAAGTATTCTAGGTGTGGTCTTACTTGATCTTCATTGTATCCCTCAATGCAGTTTAGAATTGCATTGGCTTTTTTGGTTGGTGCTACACACTCCTGGCTCATATTTAGTTGGTTGTCTACTAAGACTCCAAAATCCCTCACACAGTTATTGCTATTAAGTCTGGTTTCACCCAGTTTATATGTGTACTTTGATTTTTCTTGCCTAAGTGTAAGACTTTACATTAAACTTCATTTTGTTAGATAGGACCCAGTGTCCCTTACTTTCTCTGGCCAGGTGAGGGAGGAAAGGGTGAGGGATGGGGCCAGCCAGTGAAGAGACAGGGAGCCACAGCAGAAGGCCCAAAGAGCTGCATGCGGCTGTTGAGCCACGGGTTGCCCACACCTATTCTAGGATGTTAACTATTTCTGCAAGCTTAGTATCATCTGCAAATTTGGGAAGTTCCCCTTCTTTTCCCTCATCTAAGTCGTTTATGAAGATATCGAAAAGTATTGGGCCTAAGACGGAACCTTGTGGTATCCCATTGCTTATTTCCCTCCAGGTAGACATAGACCCATTAAGAACTAGTCATTGAGAACGGTTTGTCAGCCAGTTACCAATCCATCTGTTAGTGATGTTATCTATCCAAGATGTTATCTACCATTGTAGCTTACCAAGAAGTAGGTTGTAGTTTACCTTGTCAAATGCCTTGCTGAAGTCTAAGTATATTATGTCCATAGTATTTTGCTGGTCTACCAATTTACAGTAGTCACTATGTTGAAGAATGAAATAAGATTGGTTTGGCATGATCTTTTTTAACCAACTCATACTGACTGCTGGTTATTACTTTACTCATTTCTCGTTGTTGGCAGATCTGGTTTTTTATTATCTTTTCCAGTATCTTCCCAGGTATTGATGTTAGGCTAATTAGTCTGTAGTTTCCTGGGTCTATTTGTTTTTCTTTCTTTTTTTTTGAAGATGGGAACCATATCAGCTCTTTTCCAGTCCTCTTGTAGTTTCCCAGTGCTCCAGGATTTTTGAAAGATGTGGTACAGTGGTTCTGAAATGACATCTGCCACTTCTTTAGAACTCTGGGATGTAGTTCATCAGGTCCCAGTGATTTGTATTTGTTAAGATCAGACAGGTGTTCTCTTATTATTTTTTAAATTTAAATTATTTCTAGTCTGTCTTTTATAGTTATGTTTTTGGTAGTTTGGGCTATAGTTTCTTTTTGCATGAAGATCGATGCAAAGAATGAATTAAGCAGCTGCGCTTTTTCTCTGTTGCCTGTAACTTCCTTGCTATCTTCTCTCTTTAGTGGACCAACTGTTTCCATTATTTTTTTCTTGTTATTTATATGTTGGTGGAACTTTATTTTATTATCTTTGACTTTTGTTGCATGTCTTGGTACACTCTGAGCCTGACTTAATCTTTGCAGATTCTGGCTATTTGCTGATATTCTGTCTTAGTTGTCTTAGTCCCTCTTTCCATTTTTTATACTAGTCCTTTTTGTCTTTCAGTTTGCCAGAGAGATCTTTGTGCAGCCATGCTGGTTTCTTCTTGGATTTCTTGTTTTTCTTTTTCAGTGGCATTGTGCTGGTCTGGGCTTTTATGATAATACTTTACAGAGTTTCCCCAAGATTCTTTTTTTATATAAGTTTTTATTTATTAAACAAATAAACACAAAGACACACAATTCATACAGTAAAAAAGTTGAACATGGTACAGTTTCCCTAACATCAATCATTGTCATTACATCACTAAATCCAATAGTAATATTACACAATTTTCATCTATACACTTTAAATATACATATAATAATTCCTTATTCTCCTTGATCTTCCTCACCTCTAGCCAACCATAAAATTTCTCCTATGTTTTATAATAATCCGAATCTTCCTTATTTTTCAGTATTTTTTTTTAATTTATCCATTTCTGCTCACATTGTAATTTTTTTCAATATTTCCAATTCATTTGGGATATCTTTATTTTTCCAATTCTGTGCACACGCCAACCTCGCTGCAGTAATTACATGAACCATTAAATACAGGGTTTCTTTATCGTATTTCCCAGTGTTAATTCCTAGCAGAAAAAACTCAGGCCCGTATTGTATTTTAATTCCACACATTTCTTCTATCCACTTATGTAGATTTTGCCAGTATTTTTGAGCCTCTTTGCTGCTCCACCAAAAATGATAATAAGTTCCTGTTACTTTTTTACATTTCCAACACAGAGGGGAAAGTTTAGGGTTCATTTTTGCCAATCTTGATGGTTGTATATGCCATCTATAAAATAATTCATACACATTTTCTTTGAAGGGTATCGCTTGAGTCATCTTTTTATTTCTATTCCATAGTTTCTGCCAATCTTCTAAATTAATGCTGTAGCCAAAATTTTTCATCCATACCACTATCGTTCCTTTTACTTTTGCTTCTTCCAATTTAAATTCCAATAAAACTTGATATATATTTTTAATCATCTTCTGCTCAGGTCCTAATAAAATTTCATCCAATTTTGTCCTAGTTTTACTAATTCCCTATTCTCTCTTATCTTTTAAGTATTTTGATTGGAGTTGCAAATAGGCCCACCATTCTACCTCGATTCCCTGGTTCTTCAACTCTTGTCCAGTTTGTAGTTCTCCTTTTTCATTTAATATCTCTTCATAGGTGATGATTTTCCCTTGGCGCAAAAGGTGTGGGTGCATCAATGCTTCCAGGGTTGATAACCAAATAGGAGTTTCTATTTTCATTTGTCTTTTTATCTTGTTCCAAATGTTTAAAAGAGTCTGTCTCACTTTATGCCTAAGCACATAACTATAACCTTTTGATTTCTCCTGCCAGAGGAAGGCGTGCCAACCTAACTGTAAGTTATAACCTTCTAGTATCAAAATTCCTTTATTTTTATGGTTAATCCAATATTTCACCCAAGTTAATCTTGCGGCTCTGTAATAAACTCCCAGTCAGGTTGGCAAAATCCTCCTCTTTCAGTAGCATTCTGCAGCAACTTTAGCTTAAATCTTGATTTCTTCTTCTGCCAAACAAAATTTGTTGCTATTCTGTTCAAATTATAAAAACACTTTTTTTCTAGTTTTATAGATGCATTTTGAAAAAGAAATAGTGATTTGGGCAGCACATTCATCTTTATTACTACTATCCTTCCCATGAAGGACAGCCCTAATTTGTCCCATTTTTCCAAATCTTTAATTATTCATTTTATTAATGGGTCATAATTGTCTATTTTAAGTGTTGTATATCTTGCTGAAATAGTAATTCCCAAATATTTAACCTTTTCTACAATTTGGATGCTCATTCTCGTTGCTAATAATTCTTTCTGTTTATTTATCATGTTTTTAGTAATAATTTTTGTTTTATCCTTTTTGGTCTTTAGCCCCATGACTTCTCCAAATTCTTCTAAATTGCTTAATAATTTTGGTCCTGAATTTTGTGGCTCCTCTAATATAAAAAGTAAGGCATCCGCGAAGGCTTGAAATTTAAATTCTTCATTTTTTTTATTTTTTGACCTTTGATTTCTATTTCATTTCTAATTATTCTTGCTAAAACCTCCAATGACATAATAAAGTGGTGATAATGGGCATCCCTGCCTGGTTCCTTTTTGAATTTGAAATTTGTCTGTTACCCCTTCATTCACCAAAATTCTAGCTTCTTGTTTTTCATATACTGCCGAAATTACATTTAAGAATTTTTGTCCTAGCTCCATATCTCTAATTTGCTGCAAGATGAACTGCCAGGCCTTTTTGGCATCTTGAAACATTAATGCAACTTGATCACCACTATGATCCACATAATATTCTATAGTATCCAGAGTTGTCCTAATATTATTTTTAAGTTGCCTATAGCGAAGAAATCCATTTTGGTCTGAAGAGATAAATTCATTTAAATATTTTTTTTTTAGTCTTTCTGCAATAATTGAGATGAAAATTTTATAATCAACATTAAGTAGGGATATCGGTCTATAGTTTCCAAGGTCCATGATGTCACATCCATCTTTAGGTATAATTGTTATCCTTGCTTTCCTTCCAAGATTTGGGTATTTTAAATTCGTTAAATATTCTAAGCATTTTATACTTAGCATACCCTGTTGTGATTAATAAATTTCCACCATCTGGGCCCGGGGAGACCATCTGGGCCCAGGGCTTTGCCATTTTTCTGCTTATTTATTGCCCAGTGGACTTCTTCTCTTGTTATTTCCTGATTCAGGATATTTTTATCTTTTGAAATTCTTGTGAGTGCTGCTTTCTTTAGATATTCTTTTATTTTAACATCTGCTGGATATTCCTCCTTATCTATATAATCTCTCATAATATTTTTGGATTTTCACTCTTTTTTTCCCCTCTTGGTAACAGATCTCTCTTTGGTCATTTCTTAATTTAGTAATCTACCTCTTTTCTTTTTGTTTTTACAGTTTATATGCTAACCAGCACCCTGATTTATTTGCATTCTCAAATTGATATAGTTTAATCATTTTTAATTGATGGGCTAACTCTGCTTTCTCTATTAAGTTTATTTTATGTTTTAATAGCTCCATTTGAACTTGAGTTGTTTTTCCTGTGGTGTCTCTTATAATTTTTTCTCCAAGTCTTTATATTCCTATGACTATCATTAAGTGTTGTATGTTATGATTCTTGATTCTTAACAAATGTACTCTTTCTTTATGTATAGTGAGAGTATTTACACCAAGACAAATTCCTGGTGTGTCCAATCAGACTTGGCCAATAAAATATTCTATTCTATAAATGAACTTTTGCATGACATTCTAATTTTTTTTAGTTTCACCTGTATCTCTGCCTTATCCATCTCTAATATCTTTGCCAGTATATCAGCTATCACATCCAATAAATTTTCCTCTTTCTCTTTCTTCACATTTTGAAATCTTAGGTAATGGGCTGCCTTTTCTACTTCCAAAAAAATTACTGTTGTCTCCAATTCTTTCTAAGCTTTTTCGAGTTTCTCAGTTAAGTCTTTTACTCTTTTTTCTTCTTTACCCATCTTTGTCTCTATTTCTACATTTTTTTTTATTTTCCCTAACCTGTTGTTGAAAAGCTTCAAATTTTTTTTGTCTATCTTTTATAACTTTTCTTTTAGTTCTGATCTCACCATCCCCATCTCATTCTTCATATCCTCGTGATTTTTAAGCATCATCAAACTTTTTACGTCTTTTATAGAGTTTGATCTTTCTTTTGGGAGCATTTCATCAATGGCCCTCTGCATGGAAGGGCTCGCCATAGCTGTTGTAGTCATCATTTGTGTGGGTATTTTCCTAACTGTAGCAATCTTAGATATATTTGAGGTGCTTGTCATATTAAACAATCTTGTCACTATATTATTTTTAATCCACCTCTCCCACCTTCTCTCCCTCCTCTCCTATCCCTCCACTTCCCCTGCACTTCACTCCCCTTCTTCCCTCCCGTCCTTCCCTTTAATAACCCAGTATCACTCTAATTCTCCTGCTATCCTTCTCCAATATTCAATTTCTATAATAATCTATAATAGCCTTAAATTATCAGATTTCTCTCTTCAATTCCTTTTAAATCTATGATACATTAATATTAACAAAAGTGCTATAATATATTATTTAATCAAGCTTATAAATCTATTCAGTAACTACTTTCAATGACTCTATATAATATATACTTTATAATAATGATATTTTTTAGTAATGTTAAATCCCTGAAACAACATCTATTAGGAAGTATTTAAATATGTCAATTTTTCAAATCTCTTAAACCCCTTAGCAATTTTTAATAATATCAAGAAAGAAAAAGAAAGAAAATAAGAAAAAGGAAGGAAAAACAAAGGCAGGGTAGGAAGGAAAGAAGACAAAGGAAAGGGAAGAGAGAGAGGACAGAGAAAGAGAAGAATTCACTTTAAATTAAGTGGTTATTAAAGAGGCACCAATAAGACTTGTCACTCTGAATCCTTTCTTGAAATGTCTTCACCCTGCAACAAAAAGAGGAAGAAAAGGCTCAGAAAAAAAAAAAAGAAAGGTCCAGTCCTCCAGCAGTCACTGTTCTCTCCTTTTGAACTTTGTTGCGAAATGTTGCTTTCTCCTCTCTCTGCGACCAGTAGATGTCTCCTTCTTGATACAGTGTCTCTCTGTCTTCTTTAGACCCGCTGTGTCATTCTTCAGCCAGTGTCCATTTTCTTCGGAAAACCCCCTTTTTTTCTTTTTAAGTCACTCCAAAATCTCAGTCTAAGTTCTGAAAAGTAAAAGTAAGCAAAGATAATTCTCCAGTCCATTGTTGACAATCAGCACTTCCATCAATCAGCTTTCTAATTCTCCTATCCAAATCACTCTTACTTTCACAGCATCCGTCTAACAGAGACTCCGCTGTCAATGTTATGTCTGAAAGGTTATTTTCTCCCGATCATATATTTCAATCTCAAAGCAAAGCTTAACAGTTAAGCAGCCAATTATTTCTTCACCCCATCTCTCGTTTGGCTTTCAGTAATCTTCCACTCATTCTGCTTATCACGTATCTTGCCACTCTGTCACCTCCTTAACAAGAGCCGACTCCGATTGTCCAGCTATTTTTCAATACAATTGTTTTGCACCTCCTCTTAAATTAATTTCTAATTCACTTTCAGGTTGTTACTCATGTTAGTTTAACTGTACCTTCATTCTGCTAGTTCACCGCTTGTATGACCGGCTGTCCCTGGGTTACCCCGATTTCCACCACGGACTACCATCCGTAGCTTATCTTTGGAGACTCCTCTCCTTTGGAAGCCCTCTGAGCTTCCTTTAAACTCCGTAGATTCCTGCAGAATGGGGATAGGGTCCGCATTTCACAGAGCTTCCTGCTCACATGTCCCTTCTCCCTGACAGCTGGCTCTGCCCCCCAGAAAAAGAAGAAGCTCATTTTCATGTTCCCCAGGTTGGAAAACATTGAAAAACCACATCATTTTCGGATCCGAGCTTTCCCTGAGCAGTTATCCCAAGGCATATCTCAAAATGGTAGGTGTCGGGCTCTACATATTACCAGCATCCTGAGGCCTGACCTTACAGCTGTGCCTTTGAGTTGTGAATCCCTGATCTGCACTTCGAGTCCAGCATTGCAACTTGGCAGGTAGCCAAACCAGACCAGCAGAGAAGAAAGGGAGGGCTAAGGGTGACATTTCACAGCTTTAGAAGTTAACTTCGGAATGTGGGAGGGCTGTGTAGCCTTGGAACTCAGATAATACAGATAGATATTTTTATTTTTTTTGCAATGTATGGCTTTAATACAGTGCTGGGTTTAAAGCAAAGTGATCACTGTTATTTAGGATGGGAGAAAGGGTGAAGGGAGGAATGTAATATTAGCTTAGGCGTGGTGTAATTAGGCACGGGATGGTGGCATGGATAATTAGATAATGGGTGGATTAGGGTGGGATGGAGGTAATTGGGCAGGGATGGATAAAACAATGTTGGGAGTTAACTATTTTCAACGCTGACTTTACACGGACATCCGTTGTTATCACTCTTGCCATGATTGTGAACACAGCAATAAACTCTTCAATTTCAATTCTACAAGTGTGAGTAACATGTTTTATTGACTGAAGTCTCCAGTTCTTGGCAAAGATTGACAGTAGGTAGAACTCAATCTAGCAGGAAAACATAACTTTTGACACAGGGCTAGGATTTCAAAAAACACTTCATTTTCATGTTCTCCAGGGTGGAAAATGTTGAAAATCCACATCATTTTGGGATCCAAGATTTCCCTGAGGAGTTATCCCAAGGCATATCTCAAAATGGTAGGTAGAACTCAATCTAGCAGGAAAACATAACTTCTGATGCAGAGCTTAGGTTTTCAAAAGAACATCATTTTCATGTTCCCCACGATGGAAAATGTTGAAAATCCACATCATTTTCAGATCTGAGCTTTCCATGAGGAGTTATCCCAAGGCATCCCTCAAAATGGTAGGTTTAACTCAATTCAGCCAGAAACATAACTTTTGATGCAGAGCTCGTATTTCAAAAATGTTCATTTTCATGTTCTGCAGGGTGGAAAACATTGAAAATCAACATCATTTTCAGATCTGAGCTTTCCCTGAGGAGTTATCCCAAGGCATATCTCAAAATTTTGGGTAGAACTCAATTTAGCAGGAAAACGTAACTTTTGATGCAGAGCTTAGATTTAGAAATTAAGCTCATTTTCATATTCTGCGGGGTGGAAAATGTTCAAAATCCACATCATTTTGAGATCTGAACTTTCCCTGAGGAATTAGCCCAACGCATATTTCAAAACGTTGGGTAGAACTCAATTCAGTCAGAAACATAACTTTTGATGTAGAGCTCAGATTTCGAAAATAAGCTCATTTTCATGTTCTGCAGGGTGGAAAACCACCATTTTCGGATCCAAGTTTTCCCTGAGGAATTATCCCAGGGCATATCTCAATATGGAGTAGAAGTCAATTCTGCTTGAAAATGCCAGTTTGTGATGGAAAAACCACTTCATTGTTGGATCCAAGCATTCCCTGAAGAAAATATTGCTGAAAATGCAACTTTTGAAGCAGAGCTCGTGTTTCTATAACAAGCATATATTCATGTTCCCTGGGATGGAAAAGGTTGAAAAACCACTTCATTTTCGGATCTGAGATTTCCCTAAAGAAGTTATTCCAAGGCATATTGATACTCACTATTGGTATATTATGGCTTAATTCAGGAAGAAAATTTCTTTTTTGACAGAGAACTTAAAATTTGGAACAAAACACATATTCATTTTCCCTTGGTTGGGAAAGCTGAAAAAACATTTTATTTTGAGATCTGTGGTTTCTTTTTGGAAATGCAGTGCACAACTTCCAATTGATTGGTATTATCTCATACCTCTCTTCTTATCTGTTTCTTTGTCTAGTGCTTTTTGTTGCTCTAGTTTCTCTAGTACTGTATCCTGTCTTTCATATACTTCCACTTTTCTTCTTCCATATCTTCTCTCCTTATTATCTAGTGAACTCTCTTCCCTATTTGTTGCCTCTGTTCCTCTTTCCTCTGTGAAGTCTCTTCCTTCCACCTGCTTCTTTTCACTGCTGCCTCTTCTTCATTTACAAATTGTTGGTCGTAAAACTCTTCTGCTTGATCAAGTGTGTCTCAATCGGTACCTTTTCTTCTGCCAGTTGACCATAATTACCTCCGGCATCAACCATCTAAAACTAACATTATATTTTATAAGTTTTGCTGTCAAAAAATGATAGGGTCTCCCTAGATCCCTTACTCTTCGCAGCACCTGTTTAAGGACAATTATCTGCTTTCCACTATACTCTGTTGACTCATCTCTCGTTCTGTGCAGTATTTTGTCACGAGTCGATTTCCTGATCAATTGGACATGAACTTCTCCAGGAAGACTGTGCCTCCTTGCATAGTTCATCTGCACTCTATACATTTCATCCATTTCCATCATGATCTGTTCTTTTTCTGTCCCTAGTATGTTTGCATTTATGTCCGCCATCATATCCTGCAGATCTTCCTCTTTTTCTCCCTTCATATTTTGGAATCTCAGGCAATGGACTGCCTTTTCTGCTTCCAAGAAAATTGCTGTGGATTCCAAATCCTTATTTGCTTGCATCAGCTTACCAGTCAGATCATCCAGCCTTTTTTCCCCTCTTTTTCCATTCTAGTCTCTATTTCCACTATTTTTTTTATTTTTCCTCATCTCTTATTGATAACATTCAAATTTTTCACCTATAATTTGAATCTTTTCTTTTAATTCAGACCTTACTGATCCAATCTCAGTTTTCAAATCTTCATGATTTTTTGAAAACATTTCCTGCATGCTCAACATTAATCCTTGTAAATCTTTTATCAAATTTGATCTCTCCCTTGAAATCATTTCATCAATAGATTTCTGCATGGAGGGGCTTGCCATTGTTACCATTGTCAATGTTTGTGTGGGTACTTTTTCCCCAGCTAACCTAACTTAGGCAAATTTGTGTTACTTGTCATATTAAATAGCTTTCCTATAATGTTATTTTCCAACCACCTCTTCCAATTCTTCTCTTCCCTTTCAAAACTCTCCACTTCTATAAATTCTAACTTTTAGCACAACACAATATATGGCTTCTTTTTATTATATCAATTCTATGTCAGCTATCAGATATAAGTGATAATATCAGTCTAGCATTAAATATTCAGTAATATATTAAGCTATATTAACAATGCATATTTATTAATTTTAATAAATATATTACTCAAAATAGTCTCAATTAATAAATCCTTAAAGACAATGTTTGTATATCTAAATAATCTATAATATTATATGACAATGTATTAAAGTGTAAAATATTAAAGAATTACCTTTATAATTATATTAATTAACTACTAAATATATAATATGTAATTTATATTTGTATAGTTATATCAGTTAATATTTTAAAGTTGAACATATAAAATCTTGGTATCAGATATGTATAAATATCTAAATCCAAAAACAGGTATTATACATACTATATAACTACATATAATATTATATTATCTTTTACAGTATATTCAGAGGTTTAGAAGTCAGAGAAACAGAAGCTTTAACATAAAAAGAAAAGAAACCAAGTATCCATTTTTTTACTTGTTACTGTTCAATTTCAGCTCGGCCAGCAGGTGTCTCTCACAAACTGCTACAATGTCTCTTTGTCTTCTTCAAAACTGCTGTCTCACTGTATCTTCCATTTTAGTTAGTTCAAAGTTTCTTTATTCCAAAGTTTCAAATCAGATCAAAAGGGAGAATAAAACAAAAGTTAAGAAGATCCAGTCTAGTCTCAGCATTTGTTTAATCATAGTTATCAGTTCTCTAAGGCTTTTAATTCAAATCCATTTGACCCTTCTTCGTAATCACCACAGGACTCACACCTAAACAGCTCCTTTACACTTTCAAATGTCTCCGTTATCCAAACTAAATGCAGGGTTTATTTCCTGCATCAATTCCAAACATCAATCCAGTCACCTTTCCTCTCAGCCATATACACGTTGTCTCCCCATTCTAGCTGCCAGATCTTCCCTCTTTCTTGGCTTCCCTATCTTCCACCAATCTTTTTGCCCACCATTAAATTCGCCGCTCCATTCACTCCTAGCTAGGGCTAGTTTCAAATACCAGGTTTTCTCTATTGTCCGCTTTTGGTGCCCCTTTCCATTTTACTCACTTTAGAATTATCAAGGTTGTCAGTTTCATGTGCACCTTCATTTTGATATTTCACTGATAATATGACCAGCTGTCAGTTTCTTTGGACAGCTGTTGCTGATCATCCTTCCTCTTCTTGCTTGATCCAGGTTGCACAACTCCCAATTGATGGTAGAACTCAATTCAGAAAGAAAAGTTCACTTTTGACACACATTTGAAAAATTATCACATTTCTTTTTCTGTTAGTCTGGAAAGCTGAAATATAACTTCATTTTGAGATCTGAGGTTTCTGTGAGGTTGAAGTGCAAGGCATATGTCACTATTGGTGGTGGAACTCAATTGAGCTAGAAAACTTCCCTTTTGACTGAGAGCTCAAATTTGGAAAGACCCATATTCATGTTCCCCTGGGTCTGGAAGGCTGAAAAACTACCTTTTGAAATCCGAGGTTTCCTTGTGGAGTAAGTGTCTCAAAGACTGAAATACCACTACATTCTGGGATTTAAAATTTCCCTGAGGAGTAAGCACAAGACATGTCTCACAATGGGTAGTAGGACTCAATTCAGCCAGAAAACTCCACTTTTGACAGATAACTCAAATTTGAAAACACATATTCACATTCCCCTGGGTCAGGAACCTTGAAGAACCACTTCATTTTTGGACCCAGAGTTTTCCGTGAGGTGTTAGCACAATTGAAATCTCAATTTGGTAGAACTCAATTAGAAAAGAAACAAATATTCATGTTCCCTTGGCTTTGGAAAACTGAAATAAAACTTGATTTTGAAATCAGATTGAGGAGTTAGCCCAAAGTATGATTGGAAATATATTGGTGTAAAAATGTATAAATTTAATAAGAAATAATAGTCCTTAAATAAGATTAGTTAGTTCAAAGTTACAACTGCATGAAAAAAGGACTTGACTATTTTTCATACTTATGACCATTCTCTATGCTCACGATCAAAATTCAGATGCTTGGCAGGCTCATGTTTATGACAGTTGCAGTATCCTGGGGTCATGTGATTACCTTTTGTGTCTTTTGACAAGCAAAATAAATGGGGAAGTCAGATTCACATAACAACTGGCTTACTAACTTAAGGTGCTTAATTCACTTACCAACTGTGGCAAGAAAGGTTGTAAATGGGGCAAAACTCAACAAATGTTTCATTTAGCAATATAAATTTGGTGCTCTATGGTCATAAATCAAGGACTATGTGAATAAAAATATATAACCCCAATGACAATGGACTCAATATCTAGCAGTTTTGTGACTTACAAAAAAGTCAACTGTCTTTCATTTTTAGTGTGGGCGTTTCTTCACTCCAAATCAAGTTCCCCTAAAACAGTTTTAGGATTCCCATGGAAAGTCAAGCTGAGATGGGATTCATGAACAAGTTTTGTGAAAGCTGGAATATGTGCTAGGGAGAAAATTGAAGTTCAGTGAAGCTAGAACCAGCTGATTTTATGAGCTGATACCATATTTGAAAGGGATACCCATAAATGTGTCTTATAAAAGCTTAAAAATAAGCACAAAGTTTCACTGTTTAGGAAAAAGTTACGAGAGCATAACAATAATGAAGCAAGTTTATGCAACAAATTCTTTTAGCTCATCTTGGAGTTCCTGCTGAGAAATCTCTTGTTTTTCTCTGTTCAGGATCATTTCATTTGCCATTCATAGAAACCTCAATGATTTAAAAATAATAGTACAAATACAACATCTGACCTCTAACCTGCCCCCCGTTTGATTAACTCTCATTTTATAGCAAAACGATGAATAATGTGTCCCCCTTCCTCTTTGATAAACTCTCCTATATAATCTATTATTCTTAATATCCTCTTGATCTAATAATGTTCTTTGTGTTTTGTTTGGATTCCCCTTGAAGACTTGAATATTATACCATATCTGTAACCTACTGGAAGACATTGCTAAGGAGATATATTGGCAAGATAATTTTGTTTTCACAGGTGTTTGTACTTGGAACAGGGTTAGCTATAGTACTGAGAATTCTGCCATATGGGTAGCTCACAGGAGAACCATGTGCTGGTCGTCCCTGACTTGTGAACTGTAAACTGGGGAGGAGAGGGAGGCCAAATTAATCATTTGTCCTTTATTTGATGATTTCTTCCTTGGGAGTGGATGGCAGTTTACTTGACTAAGGAATTGGATTGTTAGCAACATGGTCTGAGCCTAAACAGCCATAGCATAAATTCTGGCAGGCAAAGCCACTTACTACTTTTGTCAGCTCTACTGGGTAGGGATCTGTTCCAGCAGTGGAAGATCTTTTATGCAATTGGCTCAGAATTGCATTACAATGTTTTCTTCTGTAACTACTGCCCAGCCCTCAGAACTAATCCCACAGCTCTGGTCTCTTTAATAAAGAAATCATATAAACTAAATCCCTCTGCCTTCCTCTAAGAATGCCTCACGTTTGCTGACATGGCTCTTTGTAGAACTCAGGTTTGGAAGGGAGACGAGATTGTTGCCTTTGTGGAATTCCAATAACAAAGAGAGAATTACTAACACCTTAGTGCTTAGTTGTTTTCATACATTTGTTTAATTTTGAAATATTTTATAATTGATGATTCTTCAAATGTCATGCAATCTGAAAACTTTATTAATAAGCCGATCCTGCCCTACTTCCTACAGATCTGAAACATATGGAGGTAGCAAAAGTATCCAGTATTCAAATATTGGATGTGAATCTGGTACATGATGCAAATATTAGCACAGTACAGCGCAGCGCAGCACAGCCAGCACAGCATAGCACAAACTGTTAGCAAGATCTTTCCTAAGAGTGCCTATGCTTTTTAAAATTATGAACAATCCCCACTATATGAAAAGAAAACACACCATGGGAAGAGGAAATCTAAGTCTTTTCTGCTTCCCTGATATAAACCCTAAAACTGGGGAAGCCCCAAGTACTTGTTTTTCCTTGCAAACCACTTCTGAATGTACATTTGAGTCCATGTGGGATTTTGATCAGAGAAATGGCAAAGGGAAATGATTACACTCTCATTCTGTGTGATTTCTCTTAACTTTACAACAGCAATGTTGAGTTGATAATTATTAATTCCACCCACCAAATCTACTTTTAACCCTGGCATGGGGCTGAAACTCAAGCACACACTTTTCACCTATTCCTACAGTCATAGATCAGTCTTCATAGATCAATCCCCTGCCCAACATTTCAGCCTGGTCATTGCAAGGTCAAGTTTCAAATTCCAAGGATTTCTGACAATGATATTCTGCAATCTTCTTTCCCATCAGCACTTCCCTCTTGTCATTACTTTTAGTCATTGTCAATCATCAGGAAATTTGGCCTGCCTATTTCTGTTGCATTTAGTAAAATTATCTGTTGCCAAATAATAGAAAACCAGCATCGAGCAGAGGTAAATGCATTACATCTATCCTCTACTTCCAAGCTGACTTTGATATATTTGCAGCAGCCATTTCATCCTTTCCACGGGACTATGAATGAAAAACTCTTTCCTCCACTTATTAATGCAAAAATCAATTCCACTGACATCCAGTTAAAAGGCAAGAATATTTTTAAAATAAACAAATGTGTCTCTCATGGAATCTGTAATTTCCCATAACATCTGGGGCGCATATGTTGCCTTGAATGGCTATGAACCATACTTCCTGGATGGCTTTGTTGTCTTTGAGCTCATAAGGTATGTCTTCTGTCTATCAAAGCCTCCACAAAGGCTCAACATAGTGACTTGCTCTGTGAGATCACTGTTTCCAGAAGGATTTTTTATATTTTCTAATTTGTAAGGCTGACAAAATTTCCTAAGCACTTATTATTTGGCACATCCAAAATGTTCAATTAAACAGCCTTATGGATGACAGTCTTATAGATGACAGGGATTTAATTTAAGGTTTATGAAACTGATTAATAATTTGAAGGAAAACATTTGAGTGAATTGGACTAAGAAGATATAAAAATTTCAAAATGGAGTACAATGAACAGCAACTTCAACAAGTAGAATCTACCAGAGTTCATTATTCTCTACTCAAAAATTTCCTCAAAATGCACACATTTGAGGAGACTGTATGAAAAGAACACTTTTGGGGAAATCTATTTTTCTTCTTTCCCCAGAGAAAATACCGTAAAGGTATGTGTTGTGGTATCTTAAAGGTAAAGGTAAAGGTTCCCCTCGCACATATGTGTTAGTCGCTCCTGACTCTGGAGGGCAGTGCTCATCTCCATTTCTAAGCTGAAGAGCCAGCACTGCCTGATTATTCTTTGTTCATGTGGCTGTCACGACTAAACACTGAAGTTGCACAGAATGCTGTTACCTTCCCAACAAGTGTGGTCCCTATGTTTTTACTTTGTCAGTTGTAACTGAAATTTATTTATTTATTTAATGAATTTATATTGCCACCTATTCGCCCATGGTGACTCAAGGCGGTTTAAAGAATATAAAACCTCATTTAAAACAATAAAACTAATAAAAAGAAATAATACAATATAATATAAAATTACCTCCTACACCAGCAACAGCAGATCACACGAACCATTTAATGGGTTCCATCCTGCTTTATGTATTCCTGCTTTATATTGTTCCTCTTTGTTGGAATGTTTCTTGAACTTCTCAGAAAGAGAGTCACAGTTTTTGGCTAATTTTTGGAACTACATAGTAGATTGTGGTGGTTCCTTCCAGAGGACCTGTCACAACACATTAAGATTCTACTTGAATTCCTGGAACTTTTCAACTACTTGGAATGTCACATTTTTTTCTTTTTTTGCCTTCAAGTCTGTTTTTAACTCCTAGCAACTGTCTGGACTAGCTCTTGCAGTTTTCTAGTCCCTGTGGTATGCTATTGCCTCCTTCCTAGAGCTAAGAGAAAATGACTGGTCCAAAGTCACACAGCTGACTTTGTGCCTGAGACAGGACTAGAACTCATAATCTCCTCATTTCTAGCCTGATGTCTTTCCTACATCAAATTGGCTCTCTTCAGATCTTTTATATTGGGGATATTTACAGCTGCCAGTATCTGCGGCAAGAGTTCAGCCCTTACTAGAAGTAGCCAGTTTTGCAAACGAAGATCAATGTCCAAAACAAGCTGAATCTGACCATGTTGCCCTGTCAAAATCTCATGATTTATCCCTATATTTCTACAATCCCCCTCCCTCCAGTATTTTACTTTCTATATTGGGGAAAACAACCTAGCCCACGGTGACATCTCAGTTTTCAACCATACCCTAATCATTATTAATATTTATCTATTTCACAGAATGTATATGTTGCCTGGGAACTCCCTGGGACTGTGTGGCAAATTAAACACAACTCTGTGAAAGCAGAGTCAATTGCAACTGCAGCAAAAGCCAGGAAATGATGATTGTCTCCTTGGAATCTTTCCAGGTCCTGAGATGGCAAGAGATTGCCTATGTGTGCTCTAGAAACTGCTTCTTAAGAAGAGACTGCAGGACTGATCTTCTATGGGTTTGAACATTGGCAGATGACAGAGTTAACCATTTTGCTCATCATCACAATCCATACTTTTAAAGAACACCAACTTTACAAACTTTCTATCATTTTTAGAAATTGCTCATTAACTACTTTAACGGTGTTAAGAGACCTTTTTACAAGCTTAAAAATCTAGGTGAATCTGCCTTCAATCCTGAACAAAATAAAAATTAATCCTAAAATAAAGAAGTTATTATCTGAAATAACCAGCAAAAAAGAAATAAGCATGTGATATTAGTAAGTTATAAATGGGCTTAGTTCAGATAAAATTGGAATATTGAAACTTTTCAATAACATTTTGCTATTAATTATGATAAATGAACAGCTTCTTATGGAAATAGTTTCTGTTTTGATTTTTCAAGACATAACAAAGATAAGCAATTTCATTATTTCAAAAACTTAGAATGGACCTAAGTTTTTAGATAAAGGAAAGATTTATATGCCTGTAAAATATTGCAAAATATTATAAAAATAAAATATGGAATGAAACTTTTGAAAAACTGGTCTAGTCTAACAAAGAGAAGGGTTAAGATGATGACATGAAAAATGATGCTTTATGAATTTGTTTATAGATGGATATGGGATGAGGAGAAATGTCTATAACCTTAGAAGGGTGAAGAGTCGCTAAATTTATACTTGTGATAAAGGTTGGAAGACAGTATTTTATATATTTCTTTTCTCTTTATTCTTATTTTTCTCTTTTCTTTTTCTTGCACTTTTTACTTCTTTCTATTCTCCTTTCTTTAGTTTCTTTTAGATTTTACTCTTATAATAAAAATTCTTAATAAAATAATATTTATGTTTATACCATATATAAATAATTTATATGCTGTCTCAAGTCACAGGCTCTGGGTAGATGCTGTCATGAAATGACACCACATCATGGTCTGCCCAGGAAAAGTGGAGTTCTTGATGCAGGTGAATGACTCTGCTTGTCTTTATATGCCAATGTTGGGAGGTTTTAACTGGCTGACTGATTTTGTATTGAGAGAGGAGGAAGGATAGTGCCTGATTTAAGAGTAAATAAGACCAATAAGAGATGGGCTGCTGCCTAGTCACTGGAGGAAAGGAAGTCAGATTGATTAGTCAGTTCTTTCAGGCTGCAGTCTAATCAAGGTGTCTGATGGTCTTGTTTTCTAATGCCAGTCAATTGTTAGTGAAATATATATTATCCAGGACTTAATCCTGCATTAGAATCCTGGACAGAAGAGAGACCTACATTAGCTGTCATCTGGTTGTTCTGTTTCAGGCATTGCCAAATATGCAGAGAGAATGGCAAGGAGAACTCCATCCGATGGTCTACCAATGTTGAATTTCTGCAGCTATGTCTGCCTGAGACAGTTTAGGGACGCTCTTAGCATACTACCTGCGGTAGCTATTGTGATCTCTGCTGACTAATCTAGACTTCTTGTCTTGGGGGATTTTTAACAACCATGCCAACATTAACAATGAAGTCAGGTCTGTCTCCAGATTTCAACTTGGGTGGTCATTCATTATTCTTTGTTTCTGCATGCTAGATCAAGCTGACACTAATAACATATAACATCATTCAGGCATTCATTCTGTCATCTTCATCTTGAGACCAGCTTTGAGCAACAGACTTTACGGTTGATGTCCCTCACCTGCTCCTTGGATTTTCTCGCTTCTCCCCTTCATTGAATTTTGCTTGATGAAGAGGTTTTTGGTAGCCTGATAAGTTTATTCTCCTATTGGGGCTGTGCACTGTTTTCTCATGAATTAAGATGACTATAACTGTTTCCTGCTAGTTCTGAAATCATATAGAGAGCACCATAAGTCAATGTACATATGCAAAGGGTTTCACTACAAATCACTTCAATGTCCTGATCAGAGCAGTATCCATTTTGACTGACTTTATGATTCTGAGAAAAAAAATCATCACACGGAAAAGAGCAATAGTAAATAACAAAACTCTTCTTGGCTTGTGCTTATTTGGCACTTGGGAAGAAGTGGTACACAGAAATTGGATATGCCCATTTTTCTTCCCCCCAGCACCAGGTTGCTAACTCCTTCCCCACAGTTATACTTTATGTTGAATGAAGTAATTTTTAACAAATACATAAACTTTGTAAGCCTAAGGAAAAAAAAGCCCTACAATAGGATGAAAAACAAGAAAAGGTCATTCATTAGGAGTAGCCACCTTTGATTCTATTTGATACTTATGGAGGTGATAATGATGCTTTATACAGCCCTGTTCTTCTAATAGCAATGGAGCTTCAGCATTCCACATCCTTTCTGTGAAAGAATTTATTTTACCTTGTTCTTTCTGAAATTTTTCTTGTTTTAATCATGTAGATCTAAGGCTTCCCTCGTGCTGGTATCTTCCTCTTCTGTTTAGTTGCTGGTGGTGGTTTAGCTAAGAAAGCCTTTTGCTCCCCAAAAAGCAGATGGAATGATGGCATCTAACACAAGGCATACACTTTAAATATCACAAGGAAAAAAACCTTTAAGAATGAAAAACATTTCATTCAAACAAATCTGACAACAGCCATCTAAAAAAAGCTGGACTCTGAATTTCAGCCTCTGGTTCACTTCAGCTTTTCAAAATAGTTCCACACACATAGTTGTAACATGTTGGATGTTCTGTATGCAAATTGGGTTACTCCAAAACATGCAAATCTGATTGGTCAACTAAAGTAAGCATTGGATTGGTCACTAAGAACCAACAATAAGTAAAAAAGGCGGCAAATTTGAACAGCTGCCATTTGGTTACAAGCCGAGCAGGCTAGCCTGCTATAAAAGGCTGCGCAGAGTTCGGCCAACCGTTCCGCTTTTTAAACTGACTCCTTGAAATAAAGACTTTATTTGTTGGAACCCCAGTCTACCTCGTGTTTTTCCGAACAAAACACTGGCGACAAAGTGGGATCGTCCTGACGCGAAAAAACCACGCGGTGATAGAAGCCAGACGACAACAAAGATGCCTGGACAACAACGCACCGCCCGCACCTTAACCCCAACGAAAGGATTGGAATTCCCTATGCAGACCGCTTCCAGATGTATTGGGAAAGCAATGAAATGGAAGGAATTTCGGAGCAACGTAAAGAGGGCTGTGTTACTAACACCACTGTGGTGGCAAGGTCTTCAAGATGAGAAGGCTCTGGCGAAGCCCCAAGATGGTCAAACTAACTAACGTGCCAGAATTGCAACGATTCTCAAAGCACACTACGCTCCGATGTGTCCAATTTTAATTAAAGCGACACGAATTTACAGGAGAGACATGAGAGAGGGAAGAGACCATCGCCGATTTCGTTGCTGCACTTCGACAAAATAGTGGTCGAGTGTGATTCTCAAACCTCGATCGAGGCAATTGAGGGATTCGAGTCGGTGTTGGGGTTGAGAGACTCGACCACACAGAAGTAAATCTATCAACAAACCCACACCATCAGTGTAGCCGAAGTATCACGGAAGCCAACAGCCGCCGAAGCGTGAAAAAATCGGGCTGTCCACTATGAAGAAAATGAACACACATTAGTGATGAAATGAACCCAACCAAAGACAAAAAAATCTTACCACCACCACACTAGAAGAGTTGGGCGAAAACACTGCTCTAGCGAAGAAGACGACGAGGTCCACCCAGATAACTAGAAAGAGCGCGAAGAAGAAATTGGTGGAAATGCGGCAATGGCTGCGGAGAACATCCAGAGAGAGTTGCAGATTTTCTCGATGCCATCTGCACAGGGTCTGCAAGAAATGAGGGCATATCGAAAAAAGTCTGCAGAAACAAGAAAAGCTACAGCCCAAACGAAGCACACCCAGAATGCCCACATACAGCCGAGCCAAAACAAACTGAAGAAAGTGCAACAGACAAGCGAAGCCAATAACGATTTAATATAGGAAGCGCCCAGACGGAAAGCGGGAAGAAAGTTAAAGTCATTTGTAGAAATCGAGGGAAGCCCTGCAAGAGATGGAGAAGTATAGACTCGGAGGACTTTCTTCTTATGTTAATCGTGGGACACAATAAAACAGCTATCCAGATATCAAAACCAAAGAACTAAGAAGCAGCACCTAACTCTCAAGGCATCTACCTAGGGAAACCAAATCCCTGTTAGTCGGCATGGGACATTTCCGAGTCACCTACACAACACGTTCAAAGGCTACCGCTGACCATAGTTCAACCCGAGAACAGACCAAGTCTCCTGGGCATCGAAATGGTTCGCACCATTGGGACATGGGATGAACCGGCGATCAGATCGAGAGAGTGAACTGAACCGCTGGGGAAGACCTCATCCGGCGGGAATTCCCAGGACGTTTTTGACGGCCACTCTGGCAAGTATCGGGATCCTATATTCTTATCATACCCCCAAATAGCCCCACGTAAAATAAAAAGCCAGGCGAGTTCCTTTTGCACTAAAGGAAAAAATAAGAGAACAACTAGAACAAATTAATAGCCAAGGGGTATTAGAACCTGTGGACCATATGACAAGTGGGAAACGCCAAATATAGTCACCACCTATCAACCCGACGGGTTCCATTAGAATCTGTGGTGGACTATAAGGCTATCCCTGAACCACGCATTACAAGCAAGTGCACTACACCGGTGCCAAGTAGTCAGCATTTGCTTACTCCCTGGAAAAAGGAAAGGTTTTTGCTAAACTTGACCTAGCACAAGACTACCAACAAACTCCCATGGACCGCAGAAATGCAGAAGCACAGATATAGTCCACCATAAGGGCGCATTTCAAATGTCACCGACTTCAATTTTGGAGTAAGTGTTAGCCCCAGGCGTTTTCCAGAGTTCTAATGGAACGCCTCTAAGATGGCATACAAGGGAGTCGTACACATACTTTTGACGACATCTGATCTCAGCCAAAGATGAAACCCAATTAAAAAAAGACTCAAAGAAGTACTAACTAAGTTTAGAGAATCTGGCCTTCAAGGGATGAATAAGAGAAAAGTGTTGCCTAGTTAAGAATAGCATCGAATTCCTGGGGCTATTTAATAGACGGAGAGGGTTACCCTGCTCAAACAAGAAAATTAAAGCTATCAATGAAGCACCCAGAACCAAGAAACAAAGCCGAACTACAAGCAATTTTCTTGACTGATAAATTTTTATAATTGTATTCCTACCTGAATAAGCCACAATAGCAGAAACGCATTGCACCGTCTATTGGACAAGAAGCAATTTGGACGTTGGGTGTATAGAGAGAAGAATTCCTTCCAAAAAAATTAAAAATTGCTACATCAACAAACGTAATCTCACTACCAATTTTAGAACAAAGAAACACTCAGAAAAAGAGCCATTTGGAGGGTGACCTGCGACGCTTCGCATTTGGAGTCGGTGCATCCTGAGCCACCAACTGCCCTGATGGCAGAGAGGCACCTGTTGCATATTACTCAAAGACCCTGTCTAAACGAGAGGAATTAGAGCCAATCGACAGAGAAGTCTAGCAATTGTCGCTTGGAGTGAAACGCTTCCAACGAGTACCTCTACAGGCGGACTTTTCAAATTATAACAGACACCAACCGCTAATGGGAATTTGGCAGGAAACAAGCAACACCAAATATCCTTTCTCCAAGAATGATAGATGTCAGAGTTCCTAGCAGCCTATTCCTACACCCTGACACATCAACCAGGGAAACAAATTTTCCCATGCGGACGCTTTGAGCAGAGCACCCTTACCAGAAACGAGAAGACCCGGCACCAGCGATGACAGCATCACAAATGGATCTTGCTCCGATCTACCCATATCAGCTTATGAATGTCGTCAGAGCCACCCGAAAGACTCAATCGACCTGCCACATCCTTTCAGCTTGGTAGGTAAAGGCGTGGCTGGGAAAAACCAAAAAAAAACTTGAAAACTTTAACCTTTCCGGACGCAGACAGACTGAACTTTCGATTTCAAAATGGGTGTTTTATTGTAGGGTGATCGGTTAGTCATTCCTTAACAAACTACAACCAGGGCTGGGATGTACACGAAGGGCACCCGGGACTTGTGAAAATGAAAAGCCTTGCTAGAAGTTTAGGTTTGGTTGGCGGGTATTGATAAGGACATAGAATATGGGTAAGTTCGTGCAACAAGTGCCAGGGAATTAGGGACCCGTCCCGCCTAAAGCACCATTAGAGACTGGGAAAACCCCGCGAGGCCCTTGGTCAAGAATCCACATGCGATTTCACGGGTCCTACCAAGGGCATCATTCCTGATTGTCGTGGATGCCTATTCTAATGGCTAGAAGTAAAAATCATGCATCACCGACAACAGAAACTGTAATCAAACAACTAGACAACCTTTTTGCCAACCATGGTCTACCGGATGTCCTCGGTATCAGATAAATGGCCACACTAACCAAGCCTTACAATTTGAGCAATACCTAGCTTCCCTAGGTATAAGACATGCCCTAACCGCCGCCGGGCCACCGGCCGCAAACGGCAGGCTGAGGGAATGGTCCGGTTTACCAAAGAGGCGTTTAGAAAGAAGGACAACCGGTTGATGTCCAATAAGAAAATAAACCGATTGCTCCCTCTCCAACACATAACGCCCAGTACCACGACCAACAAGATCCCCAGCAGAATTGCTCATGGGGAGGAATTAAGATCACACTCGACAGGTTGCACCCAAATTTACAGCCAGAACCCCCCCGACTCCTCCACACGATTTAGGAAATTGAAATTAGGCGAGTGTGCGTTTACGCTAAAAACTTCACCGGGACCTGTTTGGCTACCAGGACAAATCACGCAAATAACAGGCCCCAAATCCTACCGGTTAAACAATTGGACGATGCAGGGAAGTGGAAGCTGCACATAGACCAGCTCCAGTTCCTGAAACAAGAATGAAAACAGACATACACCCATACATGGAAAAAACCGGTGATGCAAACCAAAGGGGGGGGGGGGAATGGCGAGAAATCAAATAAAGAACCGATACAAACAAAACCCAAAGAGATTAAAAACAAAAAGAGCAAAATAAAAGACTCACTGTTTGAAGAGACCTTGTGTGAAGAGCCCATCGGAATGAGGGAGGACACAGCCAGGCTCGACCTGCCGGAGGAAACGGGAGGGAGCGCACAAACCGCCGGCCCTAAGAAACTCAGGCGAGCAGAATGCTGACTCACACCTTCAGACGGTTCCTAGAGAGAAGGTACGGACGAACAGCAGCCCCATCCCGAACGGTCGAAAGTCTCTGCCGAAAGTGAACTGCGCGTCCAGTCGAGTCAGGAAAGCCCCGCCTACTGAAACGACGACATTCACCACGTAGGGACTGAATAAGGAGGGAGGGTGTTCTGTATGCAAATTGGTTACTCCAAAACAATGCAAATCTGATTGGTTAACTAAAGTAAGCACTGTTGATTGGTTTCACTAAGAATCCCAAGTCAAAATAAAGTAAAAAAAGGCGGCAAATTCAACAGCTTGCCATTGTTACAAGCCGGACAGGCTAAAGCCTGTATTATAAAAGGCTGGCCACAAGTTTCGGCCAACCGTTCCGCTTTTACTGACTCCTTGAAATAAAGACTTTATTTGTTGGAACCCGGTCTACCTCGTGTTTTTCCGAACAAAACATTGGAGGTTCAAGGACCCCTTCTTTTAACATAGCCATCCCCTCCCCCTCATAGCCCAGGAGTTCTCTTAAGAGCTCCTGGCCAAGAAAAACCCACATTTAAAGAATTACCATTAAAGTTTTGATGTGCTAAAAATAATGAAGCTATTATGTTTTAAGCCAAAATATAAAGGTGCTTGGCTAGGCGCTGTGTAATTAAGCTTCTGTCAGCATTTCCATTAGAAATGTTGCTCTCAGACTGTCTAGAACAAGGCTGGGATCCTGAAGTTGTCTCTGTGGAAGAGCCTTTCAGTGTGGCCTTTCAAAGCTTGTGGTTTGACTATTAACAGCCCAAAACACTTTTTTTCTATGGAAAAGAAGATATCTGTGTATACTAACTTCTCAAAACGCACACATACATAAGCAAGAAATAAAATAGAGAACTATTAAAAAAATAAGAAAATGTTAGCTCCACCTATCTTTTTAATAAATGTGTCCCTTGAATACCATTTAAGAATACCAAGATGTTTAGGAATAAATATCTATTTGCACATATATGTAGATCCAGTTGGTATCTACTATATTGTATTTTATCAGGCCTATTTTTTTTCCTTTCAAAATGAGTAAAACAGGTGTATCAATTAAAAAATGCTTGTGAGTGTACATTTCAGTACTAGTCCCAAAGGTGCTTTTTTTTCTCTTTTGAAAACATTTTGCTTCTCATCCATTCTAACTCAGAACTGAAGAAACTTCTGTCAAGAGGACATGACAGCCATTGCCTTGAACTGGTCCCTCAGGTCAAGAAGGAACATGTTTTAGACTGAAAAGAGAATGAAATCTAGTTTCTGACTGGCATGTATTGTTCCTTTTGGTCAGGTATTCATGGATTCCTAACAAGAAACACCATAGGGTTCCCACCACCACCAAATACAGCATTTCTTTTTTAATTTTTTAGCATAAAATAAAGTTTATTCATACATTTAAAACATTTAAAAACATAGAAACATATCAATAAATGTATGTACATATATACATTTTACAGCAGGTATTGAGTGATGAATACACACATTTTTTTAATCCCCCTAACATTGATGTGATCTACCTTGTTACAGTACCTTCCTCGTTCTTTTAATGTTTTAATTTCACAGAATATTTTATTATTAAATGCATGTCTTCGATAATTTCATAACTTTTCCAGTTGTCAAATATTGCCTTTTCTTGAACCATTCATACCAGCAATTCCATGTTTTATAGTAATCGCTATCTTGATTATTTTTTATTAATTTAGTTAAGCTATCCATCTCTGCGCACTCGTGAATTTTTTTGATGACCATCTCCTCTGAAGGGATGGTAGACAATTTCCAATTTTGTGCATAGCTTATTCTGGCTGTCGTTATAATGTACAAGATTAAATATTGATTTTTTCCCCTATTTTTGAATCTATCATACTTAGCAGAAAGGTTTTGGGTTCAAGTTTTTCATTTTGTTTAGTTATGTTTAGTATCCGATTTCTAAAGTTTCTCCAAAATTTTTGCGCACATGGACACGTCTACCGCAAATGAAAGTATGTTCCCTGGATGCAGTTACACTTCCAACAATTTGGCGGGATATTCAGAAACATCTTTGCCAGTTTTGCAGGTGGCAGATGCCAGCGATAAACCATTTTATACAAATTATCTTTGAATGAGACTGACATAGTTAGACTGTAATTTATTTCCCAGATACATTCCCACTTGTCTAATTCGATGCTGTGGCCCACGTTTTTTGCTCAAATTATCATCCAAAAGATACTTGATCATCAAGCCATGCCCAATCAGCAAGCCATGCCCACCCAGTTATATGACCACCAAGCCACACCCACAAATTAGGCCATGCCCACAAAACCGGTTGTTAAGAAATTTGCATCCCATCCCTGCATTAGAAGTGTTAAATAGAAATATTAGAAAAAACAAAGAAATAAAAGGCACGGAAATAAAAAAGGAGTACAAATTGCAGGCATTTGCAGACAGTTTGGTTTTTATACTAGAAGAACTGTTAGAAACAGGACCTAAATTGATAGAAAAGATAGAAGAATATGGAAAAGTTGTGGGACTGAAAATAAATAAGGAAAAAATATAAGTGAAGAATATTACAGAAAAGCAAAAAAGAGAAATGAAAGATAGATTAGATAGCCAGTTCACAGAAAAAGTGAAATATCTGGGGATTAAATTAACAGCAAGATGTGGGACAGTTAAAGAAGATAATTATTATAAATTAAATCAACAGATTAAAATAGACCTGGAAAAATGGAAAAACCTACAATTATCACTGGTAAACAGAATAGTGACAATTAAAATAATATTAAAATATATATAGCAAGGAAGAAAAGCAAGAAAATAAGGGAACAACATTACTTGAAAATACCAGTCTGGTTATCAACAATGGAGGCATTTATATATTTAAATGTTTTCAAAGCAGGACATATTGTTTGATATAAAGATGTTTTAAATGAAAGGGGTGAACTCAAAACAAAACAAGAACTGAATGAACAAAGGATTGGTATGAATTGGTATGCAAATACCAATGCAAATATATTCTAGATATGAAAAAGATGTCAAAGCGGTAGGCTGTTATAATGATATCATGACTTCGATAAAATTTTAACAGGAACAGAAGATGATTAAGAATGGTTAGAAGATGAATTAATGTGTCAGTAGTCAGAAGTCAGAAGATGAATTAGTATGGTTACTTACTAGCAATGAAATTAGAAGAAAAAGTGAAGGAGATGGTGATAGTTTGAGGGTAAATTTTGGTTATGGAATAGAATTAGATAAATTAGACAAATGGCAGAAATTGGGATAGAAATTATTAATTAACAATATCAATAGCATAGAAAGAAAATTTGTGTAAGATGTTTTACAGATGGCATTTTTGTACTGGCAAGATTGGCAAAGATGTTTAAAGACATATCAGTGAAATGCTGGAAATGTTATCAGACACCCAGAACATATTTCCATATGTGGTGGACAGGTACAGAAGCTTAAAGATATTAAACAAAAATACACACATGGTTGAGAAAGCTGACAAAACAACATACAGACTTAAAACCTGAGGTATTTTTATTGGGGATATTACTTAAAAATAACAATAAAGAAAAAGCATATTTAATCATACATATATTAACAGCAGCCAGAATTGTATTTGCTCAAAATTGGAAAAATGAAAAGATTCCAATAGAAGTGGAGATTATGAAAATATTGGAATGTGCAGAAATAAGCAGATTAACATTGGCAATTAAAGAGCAAGAAGAAGCAGAATACTATATGATATGGGATTTATTTTATAAATGGTTGGAAAATAAAGTAAGAAGTTAAATTATATTGTTATAACTGATAAGATATATAAGGCAATATGAATGTAATCTTAATAAGAAATATATACAAAATATATGTATCCAGTCGACACACTGTATAATTGAAAGATGGATTTGTTTTAAAACAAAACAAAACAAAACAAAACAACAACAACAACAACAACAACAACAACAACAACAACAAC
>BHFT01023224.1:0-11164 GCA_004320025.1 Laticauda laticaudata
ATGAATTTGAATTGGTGTCTGTACAAAGAGATGTAATCCAGGATCAGGCTGCTTTCAGAAAAGAGGTTTTATGTTTTCATTTTCTGTGTTGTGTTTGTCTATGTTTGTTTCTAAAAATCAATAAAAAATTTTCAAAAAAATAAAATAAAATGATTGTGATGATGTTGTGCTGAACAATGGATCTGTCAGGTTGAATGGCACTCAACATACTACTGAGAGAAAGTGAGAATCCTTCCAAATACTAATCAAATTTAAGACATGGTTAGATTAAAGTCTTTGTCTAGTCATATAGGTGAAAAATAACTACCTTGAAGGACAGAATTGCACTAGGAACATGAAGATGGGAAAGCTTAACACAGTGAAATATGAAATGAAACAGCTACAAATTGACATCTTAGACAAAATGAGATAGAATGGGATTGGACATTCTCAGTCATAACATCACAGTTTTTGTTACTCAGGAGATGAAAACCAAAAGAAGGAATGGTTCTACTTTTATAGTTATGAAAGATATAGCAAGACTGCTGTAGTGTAGTCAATGACTGAATAATATTATTTGGACAGTCCTTTAAATATGATGATAATCTGAGTTTATGTTTTGCTCAACTACTGATGCAGAAGAACAAGAAATTTTATGATCATGTTCTGTTTGAAATCAACAGAATGTGCAAGCAAATGTAGTCAGACTTATGGCTTAGGAAACAGGAGACTGATTATAGGCAACCCTCAACTTAACAGTTTATTTAGTGACTGTTCAAAGTTACAACAGCATTGAAAAAAGTAACTTATGATTGTTTTTCACACTTATAACCTTTGCAGCACTGATGACATAAAAATGCAGATCCTTGGCAACTGGCTCATATTTATGATGCTAGCAGTATCCTTGGGTCATATGATCAGCTTTTGCAACCTTCTGACAAGCAAAGTCAGTGGGGAAGCCAGATTACTTAACAGGCGTATTATTATTAACTTAACAAATGCAATGATTCACTTAACAACCATGGCAACAAAAGTTGTAAAATGGGGCAAACTCACTTAACAAATGTTTCACTTAGCAACTTAAATGTGATCGTAACTTGAGGACTACCTGTAATCAATTCCTGTCATTCCAATAATTTCATAGGAGGTGGAGGAACTCAATTACAGCATCAAAGACATTGCCATTCTGGAACACATCATGAACTCTGATGTGTAAGTTTCAAATTATGTTGAAGAAGAAAAAAGCTTCTGGTGGCAAGGCAAGGACGAACAGAGGTGCAGAAGCCCGTCTGTGGTTTCAGTTAATCTCTTTTTGTGGTTGGCATGATCCTTTGAGGGTGCATGAGTCCCAGAGAGATTCATGCTGGCATGGGGGAGACTTGGGTTGCAGTGTGGGGAAGACAACCCCCCTGCAGTGAAGAGGAGCCCTCCAGAGCCCAACGAACCAGAAACAGCCCCCTATCAATGACGGCTCTGAAGTCCGGACTGCCACCTATGTAAAAAAGTGAGTGAGTGACAGTTTGTGAGATCATTGGGGAAGAGTGTGGCAGAGGAAATTAGAGGTGGAGAGGAAGATTGGAATGCCATAGACTTTTATAAAGCTGTTACAAGTGTCTGTCCGGAGCCCGAAAAGAAAGCAGTCAAAAAGCGGATGAGAGGCAAGTGAAAGTGAAAGGGCTTGGCAGACAGAAGAGAGAGAGGACAATAACGAGTAAAAACGGAAGTTTATGAGGTTGGGAGATAAGTGGCTGGAAGGTGCCTGGAAGTTGTGGAGGATTTGGACTATCTCATTTGATTTTTATTCTGAAAGACTTTATTAAAGAGGAGACGGGAAGATCGGAGCTGATGGAACAGAGACAGTGTGGTGCCACAGGCGATACTTAGAAACCCTGAAGCTATCGTAACAATATAACTGATATAAACCACTTAACAGCCCTTTAGGGGCATAGTTGATCTAATTGAGGTGGTTCCATCTGAAGAAAATCAGGAAAAATTGAATGAAAGAACGCTAGAAGATAAAGCTTCCAAATGTGTGGGAGATTACCGCGTTGTAATTGAGTTCACGACTCAGCATTTTTTTTACCTCCCTTCTTCTGGTGCGTTTGGGAGTGAGGCGTCTCAAATTAGAGACGGAAAGCTAAAAACTTCTTTCAAAATTCTTCCGCCCCCTTTTTACTCCCTTTTTTCTGTATACATTTGTCAGTTTCTTTTTCCTTCTTTTCCTAACCATCTGGCGTTATGATTGAACTATGTTCTCTTTATTCTCTTTTATAGGTGTTATTAATCGGCAACTGGGAAAGGAAAATTGATTGTTGCAACTGATTGTTTAAATAATTGAATTAATTGATTTTAATTTGATTTATTAATAATAGTGTGATAGTTTATACTTTGATTAGGATAGTATGAGGGAAAATAGAAACATTAAGTATTCATTAATAGTATAGATTGATTTTTGTATTAATGTTATAATGTTATTGTGTGATCACTAATTAATCCATCTGGGGCATGAATAATAGCTTTTTATGTGTTTAAGAATATTTTAAATAAAAAGTTAGATAGAAGGTGCACATATTTATTTATAATATTTAAATTATAGTTGGATTTGGATTTTAGTATAGAGTTATAGTTATAGAGTTTAGGTTATAGTTATGTTAGAGGCTGAAGCTAGACCTTACAATTTATATATGTGGATTTGAAATTTGGATTTCAAAATAATCAGTGATCATATTTTTATATATAAGTACTGGGTATCCAGTACCGCAGTTAAGAGCACAGCTATTCCAGTCATGATAGATAGATTAAGTATTAGATCCCAGTCAATCCTATACAGAGATTCTATCTCTGAATGTTAATTTGGGGGGTATTATATAATTAATTAGTACAAACAACATGAACAATCTTAAAAGGAAATGACTTTCACAACTACTACGCTTCTGAAAAACTGGAAAAAGTTCCGACTGCCGATGGTTAACAACTACGTTGGCAACAGGCCTCGCCGCGATGGCACAAAGAAACCATAGGAAGAAACATTACAGTGGAGAAACAAGGCTACATCTCGATGCCACATCCAATCAATTTTGCTGACTTTACAGAATCGATGACGAAGGCTGCAAGAAAACAATGGATGAAACAACCATACGAGAGACAGCAGATATCAATGAACTAAAGAGGAGATGGGAGAATTAAAAGCAAAAATTAGAAAGCGTATATCCAAAGTGAGGACAAAGTTGGATTATTACAGACATGCCTTGAAGAAATGAAGCAACAAATTAACAAGAAGTTAGAGAAAAGGATTGAACGAACTGAAAGGAAATTAGAAAGGGTAGATGAAGATTAAAGAATGTGAGTAAAGAAATGGACGGAACTCACTGGTGCTCAGAGATGGACAAGGCGTGTTACATACTTGAGATTTCCAAAATGTAGTGGAATCCAAAGAAGAAGACCCGGAAAACTAATGGTGGGAATACTGGCTGGACTATTGGAAAAGGATAAAGGTGAACATCTTAAAGGGAGTTGATGAAGTTTACAGGATTAACATTAATTATGCGAGATGCCACAATGGGCCCAAGAGAAGTCCATGTACGACTTGTGAAAGGAGTTGTCCGGGATATCATAATAGGATGTCAAGAGAAAACAATCACGTATAAAGGTAAACGAAGTCTTGATTCTCTAAACAATACCAAGAAGAGTAAGGAGAAAAGTGATACTACAAGGTTCTTAGCAGCTTTCCCTAAATCAGAAAGAATCGTATGTTAATGGCTTATCCTAGAGGGGAATGTTAGGTTTTTGGAACGAAAGGAAAATTAAAATAGACTCATGGAAAGCCCAGGAATTTTATGAGGCAATTGGTAAGAGTCCAGAGACCAGAGCAGTAGAGGAACTGGAAACAAACTCCCAGAAGATCAAGGCTATCAATAAGAAACAGAGATGTAACTTTAGAAATCAAAGGAAATCCATCTACAGATCAGGAGAGAGAAGAAAGTAGGACACAATCTTCAGGCAGGAGAGGAACCAGAGCCAATTTTCAAGACAAGAGCGGAAACAGAACTAATTAACATGGAAGAAGAAAAGAAACTATTATCAATCTAATATAAAATGGTTTAAACTCAAACGATAAAAAAGAAAAGAAATAGCTAAATAATCAAAAAAATGCTGATATATATATGCCTATGAAAAACTCATACAAAGAAAAACAGATAAAAATAGCCTAGAGGTCCAAAATTAAGGGAAGCATTTTACCACACCAGCAGCATGGGGAAAAAGAAAAGGATTGCAGTACATAAATGTTAAAGAGGATTTGAAAGCAGATTTAATATGGTCGGATTCCTGAGGAAGAAACCTGGTTTTGCAGATCTGGATTAATGCCATCCCAATTCTTTAGTGGTAAATCTATCTCCCGAATGGAGAGTCAAAGTTTTTTCAGCATCCTTTATAGGAAAAATAGGATTGTAAAAAAAAAAATTTTGTATCGTTGGAGACTATTAATTCTATTGCTGATTATCAAAAAGGCCACAATAATGGGGGAAGAACAAAGGGGGAAAAAGAGAGCTTCCCAAAGATATGTAATGGAAATGATGAAGGAGTTCAAATTTGATTGATATAGTGGAGAAAGACATTAACATCCAAAAAAAACAATTTACATTCTATTCAAATCCTCATCAAATATGGACACAAATTTGATATGGGCATGGATGAATGGGGAAAATAGCAAATGAGATAAAAGGGATTGAATTTTACCTACATGAATGACAGATGACAATCCAATTCAGATAATACAGAAACGGTAGGAAAAACTCAAGAAAGATGTTGACAGTTAATACTCCCAGTTAATAAAGAAAGAAGAATACACCAACAAACTCAAGGAGGAATTAAATTTATTTCTTAAAGGGAAACTGATAATTGAGTAACTATGAAAACAAAAACATTTGGGATACAATGAAGGCAGTAATAAGAGGTATAACAATCTCCTAATAACGCCAAGAGGAATATAGGAAAACACACCTACAAAAAAATTACAACAAAAAACTAAGGAATTAGAAACTCAATTACAGAATACCCCCAAAGATTCAAAATTGCAAAATCAGATAATAACTAAACATAATTGAATTTAATTGAACAAGAGAGATGAATTAAAATTTGAATACAAACTAGACCCAAACTTATTGTTGAGCATGCTAATAACCAGGAGAGAATTGGCTATCATAATAAGGCTAAAAAAAAAAGGAAAAGAGATTGGGATTATACCCAGCTATAGATGTGAAGGGGGACATACAACAGGAGATATAGAACAAAACAAAAAGGAGGGAAAGAATTGCCCATAAGTATTTGAAGAGATATATAAAAGAAGAAATTAACGAAAGATAAGAAAAGAACTGTTCGATGAAGTTGAGGGACAAAGCAATTGGGAAGAAATGGAAGAATTATTAAAAACAGAAAGACATTACTTGGTTGAATGAAATCAGCAATAGAGAACCAGAAAAAACAATAATCCCCGGACCAGATGGAATTCTAGGGGACCGCTGTACAAGGCAATAGCAGAAACAAATAGGACCTCTTATGGTGGAAAGTTTTTAATGATGTTTTAAATTGCAGCTAGGATGCCAGACTCATGGAGGGGGGCCATTGAATTTTGCTTATCCTGCGAAGGAGGATTCGGATCCCCGAATATAAACATAATTACAGTCGATTCCTGTTAAATACTGATTATCAAAATAATTCCATTCTATTAACAAGCAAGTAGTCTAAACAAGAATGTGAAATCAAGCATGCATATGAAGTCAAAATGGATTTTTCTCAGACCAGACAAATCAGGAACAACTAAGAGATAGTAATAGATGTCTTAGAATTTTATGAAGACCACCCCGAAAAACAAAATTGCAACTTGATGTTTTTTTAGATGCAGAGAATGACCTTCGATAATTTAAATTGGCTTTTTTTACATAAAAAAAAATATACATATGAATTTAGGCACCAAATTTTGAAAAATATATAACAATCATTTATGAACACCAACAGGCTAATATTATAATAAAACGGGGAATATACCCTCCGCAATAAAAAAATAGAAAATAGGAGTCAAAGACAGGCTTGGCCCAGTCTCACCCTGCTCTTTCTGTTATCATTAGACAGCATTAACTAATGCGAATTAGACAGAACCCAGACAGTAACAAAAGGATTCAAGTTAAGAAAGAAGTATAAGTGCAGCGTTTGCCGGATGATTATGGATTTTTTTCATTGAAGGAACCAATAGAAAGAGGACAAAATTGATGAATGAATTAGAACAATTTGGAGCAGTAGCAGACTTAAATTAAAGGAGAAAACAACAATTAATGACTGAAAATTAACAGAAAAACAGAAAATAGAACTAGAAGAAGTTACGGGAATACAGTGATAAGAAAGTTAATACTTAAGGAATATGGTTGACAGCACATTGTAAAGCACATTTAAGGAAGAAATAATTATGATAACACTTGAATGCAACAGGTAAAGGAAGGATTTCGAAAATGGGGCCGAGCTGCCAACTTTCATTATTAGGCAGGATTGCTGTCTATTAAAATGAATATCTTCCAAAATACTAATATATATGTCAAGATGATCTCATCAAAGTAAAAAAATTTTTTTTTGAAGAACTTAATAAATAACTGTAAATTTATCTGGCAAGGGAAAAAAAACCTAGAATAAATTTAAAGGCAATGCAGGATATGAAGAGGCAGGGGAGGGCCTGGTACTTCCCAAATTTGGGAGTTGTATTATAGTGCAGCCTCTTTAAGTATGGTTGCAAGGAATGGGTGAATTTAACCAATAAGAGAGTAATTAATTCTTAGAAGGCCTGACTTGCAGAGGGGGTGGATGCCTTTTTTAGGGGATGTCGGGAAAAACTAGCCAGAAATATTTTCATAGTTTACACCAGTCAGAGAACTCAATTATTAACTAATTGGAAGAACAATAACGGAAAAAACACTATTTAAAAATACCAATTTGGAATTTCAACAAGGTGGAGTGATGATTCACCAAATAATCTGGATATCACTGAAAATGATTAAATAAAGGATTTTTGATACACAAGGAAAATTTGAAATCATGGCAGACTTGCAAGAGTGGGGCTAAAAAATTGATTTCAAGTGAAGCATATCTTCAAGATTCACAGTAAGATATAAACAGGACAAGAAGAATTGGAAATAACAATAACTCCAGCACACAGAATAAAATTTTTATTAGGAATCAGGCAAAAAAAAAAATAACAAAATTTTATAAATTACTTAGCAAGAAAATAGAATTAGAAGAAGAAATTGTAAAGGGAACATGATAAGCCTGGAGTAGGATATAGGACGTAGCATCACCAATAACAAGAATGGGAAATGGTCCTGGATAGAAATAATAAAATATAAAATCGTAGTGTTACAAAGAAACGCCTATAAAAATATTTTATAGAGTGGAACCTTCCTCCTTCGAGATTAGCGAAGATGCACTCCAATATGAAGTCTGAATTGCTGGAAATCAAAAAAAAAAAAGGGGAACTTTTTTCCATAATGTGGTGGTCCTGTAGCAGAAGCTCAAAAATATTGGCAGAAAATTAGAAATTGCTGGAAGAAAATGACAAGAAGAATAAGATCGAATTCAAAACGCAGAGTCCCTTTCTGTTAGGGATCTTGATAAAGCAATATCAAAAAAGTGAAATATATAATAATACACATTTTGGACAGCAGCCAGAATTGGCTTTCAGAAAAACAGTGTTTGGAAGCAACCTAATTTCCCATCAGAGGAGATGAATCATTCAAAAAAATTTCAAGTTGTGCAGAAATGGACAAATTAAACTTTGGCATAAAAAATAAAGAACATTTCAATATACTCAACAGCTGGAACTGCTGGTAACAAATGGATAGACCAAAAGAGAACTTCACACTAAAGGCAAAAGAAGGATAGGATAAAATCCATTAGCTAGTGATACACTGATATATGTAAAGGATTAGGTGTGGAATATGTGCATAAAAATAAGGATAAAAAAGAGGTCTTACAAACTGTTGAAGATGAGAATGTTTTTAATTGTTTTCTATTTTTTTCTTTCTATTTTCTCCCTTTCTTCTTTTTCTCCCTTTCATTTATGTATGTGTTGTTGGTTTGTTTTAATTGTAAAATCAATAAAATTTATTTAAAAAAAATATAGAAGAAAGCCAATCAATTTCAATTATATGATCTCCATCATTTCAAGCCAAATGGCAGGAATCACATTGAAGCTTTGAACTCCATTGATAGAGAACCAGAGGAACTATGGAATGAACTTAAGTCAGACAGTAAAGATCAATATGAAAAGAGAGTGCCAAAGATGAAGAAATAGAAGAAAACAAACTGTCAGAATGAACCAGGGAAATTGCCAAGAAAAAAGAGAAGTCAAAGCTAAGAAAGATTAAAATCTCAGAAAGCAACCTATAAAAGACAAGAATTACAAAAACATCTGTGAAGACATTGAAGATGGAAATAGACATGGAAAAATAAGGAAAATCTTTAAAAAAAACCCTGAATTCAGAAGAAAGTTCCAACTTCGAATTGATATGCTAAAGGATACCAGTGGACATAAGGTAACTGAGAAGTAACTGATTTAAAGGAGATCGAACAAAGATAGATAACATATAACAGATAATCAGAATTGGAAGGGACCTTATAGGTCATCTAGTCCAACTCTCCACCCAAGCGGGAGACCCTACACCATTTCTGAGAAATGTCAAATTTTGAAAATCTCAAGTGATTGTGCTCCCACAACTTCCGAGGGCAAGCTCTTCCATTGGTTGATTGTTCTCACTGTCAGAAAGTTTCTCCTTATTTTCACGTTAAATCTCTCCTTGTTCAGTTTCTATCCATTATTCTTTGTCTGGCCTGCAGGCGCTTTAGAAAATAGCTTGACACCTTCCTCCCTGTGGCAGCCCCTCAAATATTGGAAGACTGCTATCATGTCTCCACATGTCCTTCTCTTTACTAGACTAGCCAAGCCCAGTTCCTGCAACTGTTCATTGTATGTTTTAGCCTCCAGTCCCCTAATNGTGACCAAAACTGGATGCAGTACTCTGGGTGTGGTCTTACTAAGACTTTATAGAGTGGTATTAGTACTTCCCTTGATCTTGATTGTATCCCTCTGTTAATACAATTTAGAATTGCATCAGCAATTTATTTATTGTACAGTAGGGACTCAACATCCAAGAGAGCTGAGAAGATACTCTGACCTACAAGAATCATTAACACTAGAAGAGGTAGTTAGATCAGCACTCTAGTCATTACCAAGTTGGAAGGCTACAGGAACTGTTAGTATACTGAAATATGGCAAACAGCAACAGAAAAAAATAGTAAAATATAATAAAGTGTACTATAATAATGGTAAAAATAGTAATGAGCTATACCAATAAACCTGGAGAATAACATAGTGACCAACAGATTGGAAGAGGTCAATCATTCCAATATAAAAAAGAGTTAACAAACTTTGCAAACTATCATATAATAAACGTAATTTCACATAATAGCAAAATAATCCATAGGATCTCCGAACGCAGATTGGAGCCCTATATGAAAGAAGAAATGGCAGATATTTGAAATGACTTTAGAAAAGGCCAAGGTACATGAGACACTATTATTGATGTATGTTATATAATTTTTCTGGTGGGTAGTAGAATAGAATAGAATAACAATTGGGAGGGACCTAGTCCAACCCCCTTCTCAGGCAGGAAACCCTATACCATTTCAGACAAATGGTTGTCCAATCTCTTCTTAAAAACTTCCAATGTTTGAGCATTCACAACTTCTGAAGGCAAGTTGTTCCACTCTGACTGTTCTGTCAGGAAATATTTCCTTAGTTTAAATTGCTTCTCTCCTGGATTAGTTTCCATCCATTGCTTCGTCCTGCCCTCAGGTGCTTTGGAGAATAGCTTCACTCCCTCTTCTTTGTGGCAATCCCTGAGATATTGAAACATGTCACCCCAGTCCTTTTTTTCATTGAACTAAATATACCCAATATAAAGTATTTTATAGCACTTATATTAATGACTCTTTTAGTATAATTTGTGGGGATGTGAAGGCTAATGATGTTTAGTAGATAAATGGCAGATTGGAAAACAGATTAAATGTTTAGAATTCATTTCATTATATTATATACATTATTTTCCAAAATGGCTGAGCTTTACAGCATGCTGCCAATCATAGAATGATTCAACTTGTTTTATTTCCAAATATTTTTTTAAAAAAATGAATGATTAGTTTTAGCAATCAGTATTGGAATAATATATTATTGGAAAATATTTATCAGATAGATACTGTGCATCTCACTATCAAAGTGACTTTTATCATTTACAGATACAAATGATAAAATATAGAAAAGACAAACATAGAATTAGAAATTGAGTTAAGAATGCCAATTTTCTCACTGTACATTTCATGATTTTCTTCCATTGAAATTTCTTATGCTGTATGCCAATAATCTTGTGAATTTTACATCCGTTTGATCAATCAATCTTAATTCATTTAGTCGCTGAGTCATATTTCACACAAAATGTGTAAATATAGTAATTCTCAGTTTACAAGAGGGGTGTCAAATTTGTGGCCCACAGACTGGATGCATGGCCATGCCCACCCCCATTTTAGCGAAGGGAGGAAAAGTCATGATATGTTACCCCTGGTTTACAAAGACAATTGAGACAGGAATTACCATCACTAAGTGGCATAGCTGGCTGGAGAATTCTGGCAGTTGAAGTCCACAAATCTTAAAGTTGCCAAGTTTGGGGACCCCTGCTTTAAGAGAATGGATGTTAGTGGTTTTCTCTGTGACCTAATGCTACTGTTTGGGAGAGAAAACAATTCTACAGATGCCTCTCCTTAAATGTTCTCAATAGTATATATGCACATACTTTGTAACCGAGGAAGATTGGGACTTGGCCTTAGTGTATGTCAGTGTAAAGTAGCCTGGTATATTTTACATAAAAGATTTGGATGGCCCTGACCATGTTAATTTTTCCCCAAGGCACTGAACAGCTGGCTGTTTCCTCAGTAGGTTGGATCAGCTTTGCTTTGGATGATGTGTGTTCCGTCTGGAAAAACGCAAGGTAGACCGGGTTCCGACAGTAAAAGTCTATTTCAACAATTATTGTAAAACGGAACGGTTTGGCTCTAGCCGCGGCAGCCTTTATATACGGCTTGCCTGCTGGCT
>BHFT01023226.1:0-24002 GCA_004320025.1 Laticauda laticaudata
GGGGGGAAGCAAGCAACCCGTAATAACCATCCCTCCAGGCGTCCCGAGGGAGGTCGGCATCGAGTGCCACCAAACAAGCCGTCCTCCCGCGTTTTGTTTTGGCTTTGCCGATCGTGGCTCTATTAGCGCCTCGCACCTTGTTGCGAGTTTGGGGAAGTTTCACACGAGCTGCGAAAAGGAGGGCGGGCAGTGCCGGGCGGGGGTGGGGGCGGGGAGGCAGCTGGTCCGAGCCCGGGGTGGGGTGGGGAACCTGCAGGGGAGACTGACAAGAGATTCTTTCGTTAAGCAAAGCCTATCTCGACACAAGCGGATTAAACAAAAAACAAAAAACAGAGAAAGCAAAACGGAGATAACCCTTCGCCCTCCGAATGGCTGCTCCAGAGTCGTCGGAACCGGCCTTCTTTTAGAAATAAATGGGAGCCAAATAATCAGCGGGGCGGAGGAGCAACTGGAGGGCAAATCCCCCTCGCCTGTCCTTAGTGACTATTCAAATGTTGACGAGTTTGCCCGGAGCTGTTTCAACGGGCCAAACACGAATGGGCAATCTCTCCTCTTTCGGGGAAGCCTGCCTTAGAAATGTTCACAAGAGCCCCAAATTGTGGGCGTCGGAGGCCGGGGAGGCGTCTTCGCCTTTGGTTCTGGACGGATGGGATGGTTTGCTGATGAAGGGAGGGCAGGGGGGGAAAAAAGCCAACTTCCTTAAGTCCCCATCCTAAGTTCTGCCTTGTTGTTCTTCCCTCTTATGGCCTGGCAAAGAAAAGGGCCTTGGATCAGGACCAAATCAATAAAGACTCTGAGGTTATTATTGAACAGTGACCTGTGCCTTTTTGTGCGGGGGTGGGGTGGGGTGGGGTGGGGGAAAGCATCCGGTTTATACACTCTAATAAATAACGTAATATAAAGAACCTATTAACCATCGTTTGGTAATCCAGCCATACGCTGGTGTTGCATTTGGGTGTTGTTCGTAGTAATTATCACTTTTGTTAAAGGGAGTAAGGGGATCGGTGGCCTTTTCCGCTTGCACTCACCCCGCCACCTCCCTTTCGACCATTTATAAACTTTTGCTTGAAAAGAACAGATAATCAGAAAAGTCACCAGGGCGGCAGGGGAGGTGTGAACTTTTAAAAAAGATACCAAAACGCGCAAAAGAGAAGGAAATCTAAGGGAGGATAGGTGGAAAGCCGGCCAACAGCGATTGCTTTCAAATTAATCCCAAACCCGGCCAAATCTGATTCCCAAGATCCGTTTTGAAAAACGTTTTAAGGTTTAATTAAACTTCCGACAGGGGAGGCGAAGGGGAAAACCAACGTCCTGCTGTCGCCACTCTTCTTATTCTGTGCCATGTAGGCGCATCCACACATCTTCCCATCCCCGGGTATATGTGCGCGGCGAGCCTCAGCTACCGCCTATGGGAGGGGGGGAGGGCTTATCTCCATCCCGTGGCAGGAGAGCCCACCCTCTTAACAGCCGCATCCTCATCTTAGTTTTAAAGTCCTCCGCCATAATCAAATAATAATATATATATATATATATTTGCTTTAAAGCAGTTATTAGGTTTATAACTCGTTTCCCACTTAAATTTGTGCAACCAACCAAGGCGATCTAAATAGGCTGGCGGAGCCTCGTGGGGACGGCAAGCCCGGCTTTAATAAGGATTAATTATGGATGTATATACGTCAATGGGGGCACAAAGGCTATCAAGTAGGGCAGGGAGGGGGCAAAGGGGCCAAGAGGCAGAAGGGGGAGGGGCTGCGCTGACTCGAAGAGGCGGCTCAAGTTCTCCCCCGCGTCAGGCATCTTTTCGCGTAGAAAAACCGATTTTCGGCAGGAATTCCCGTGGATCGAAAAGTGGGGGGCTCTCTCCCAAGTGATCTCTTTTCCCATTTCGGGGTGGGTGAGGATGGGAGAGTCTCTTTTCCCCTCCCAGCCCCCCTCCCTCCAAGTCCGAGCTTAGACTGATGCAAAGGAGCCTCTAATCCAGTTAAGCCGAACTGCACGCCAATTTTGATGTGGTCCTTGGATTCGTTCTGAAGCGGCTCCTTCGAACAGCCGAAAGGGAAGCCGTGAGATTTACCAGGGCTCAGTTTCACGTGGGACTCAAACTTTTTTTTTTTCCCATTGTGCCACTCAATCAATCGAAATAGAGCTGGGAGGGACCTTGGAGATCTTCTAGTCCAGCCCCCCCCCCGCCCAAGCAGGAGGCCCTTTACAATTTGAGACAAGAGGCTGTCCAGCCTCTTCTTAAAAACCTCCAGCCGATTGGAGCGCCCACAACTTCTGGTGGCAAGCCGTTCCACGGGTTAATTGTTATGAATCAGGAAAACGGTTGTAAAAGGGAAAAAGGACGTTAGGAAGCCAAGGCNGGGGGGGGGGGGGGGGAGGAAGAGGAGGAAGGGGAGTTATAAAGACCACCATCTCCAGCCCCTGCGCGGCTCTTCCAGGCAAAGGAACTACACAGGCTCGAGGTGGCTGGAGAGGGAGGGCCTGCGGCTATTTTACTTTTTCCTGCCAAGGTGCAGTATATTTTCAACCGCCCTTCCGTGCGCCCGAACTCGGTCGCCGAAATTCCCGGCTGCGCTCTCGCTCCGTCGGAAGGAAGCGCCGTTGCCGGCCCCGCAGCCTCGGAGGCTTTTGGTCTGCCCCGTTTTTCCTTCCCATCCTTTTTTTTTTTTTTTTTCCCACCAGATACGCGGTATTTTCCCAAAACAACGCGGGTCAGTTTGAAACATCCAAAGTCTGTGCAAGCAAGCATCCTCCCTTTTCTCCCGAGGAGGAGGAGGTAGGAGGAGGAAGGAGGGGCGGCCCGGGAGAAATGAACCTCTCACGTCACTTTCACACACTGACAACGCTTGCGAGGAAGGGGTGAAAAGAGCATCCCGAAGGTCCCGGAAAAAGTTTCCCCTTCGCTTGCGCAGAGGATCAAACCGCTCCGCCCTTTCTCCCTCCCCAATTCAAGTATTCCGCCCTCCAAATGAGCGGTTCTGTAGCAACAACCTCCCCCCCTGCCTGACGCGTGGTCGCCGAGGGATTGCGTCACACCTCGCACCTCTAACCCGGGTCAATTAAAATAGCCAGGCAACTGCTCTGGCGCCTTCCGGAAGGAGCCTTAAATCATTTTCTCTGGGGGGGGGGGAAGGTGATGGTGGCTGGTGGGGGGGGGGAACTCCAAAATTTATTTATTACTTTTATATGCGCCCGTCTCACTCTTCCTGACTTTAGGCAGCCGCGCGCGTTGTCAAGCTGGTCCGATAGAAAGTGTATACTCGGATAAGAGGGTGATGAGAAATCAGCCGCTGCCCCAGAAACTGGCTTGTTTTCATAGGACTCGCTGAACCAGAGCTTACATTTAACAGAGTTTGGTCTTGTAGGTCCATACTAGTCCAAACAACCCACCCACTCCAAGCAGAGACCGACACTACAGGACTCCAAACTTGCAACTTTAGACTTGTGGACTTCAAATCCCAGAATTCTCGCAGCCAGCCAGGAGAAGTCTGGAGTTGAAGTCCACAAGTCTTAAAGTTGCCAAGTTGGGGACCCTTGCCCTAACCATTTCTGACAGATGGGCAGTTGGCAGTCCAATCTCTTCTTGAAAGTCTCAACTGATGGCATTCCCACAACTTCTGAAGGCAACTTCTGTTCCATTGGTTGATTGTTCTCACTGCCAGAAAATTTCTCCTTATTTCCAGGTTCAATCTCCTTGTTCAGTTTCCATCCATTACTCCTTGTCTGGCCTACAGACGCTTCAGAAAATCGCTTGACCCCTTCCTTCTCTCTGTGGCAGCCCCTCAAATATTGGAAGGCTGCTATCATGTCTCCCCTGGTCCTTCTCTTCACTAGACTAGCCAGGCAACCATTCATTGTATGTTTTAGCCTCCAGTCCCCTAATCATCCTGCTTGCTCTTCTCTGTACTTTTTCTAGAGTCTCAACATCTTTATTTTTTTACAGTGTGGTAAGCTTAAATCACTGTAGAAGCAGAATAGAGGTGGCAACCTTCCTCCCCTTACTCAAGCAGTGTTTTGGAGGAAGTGATGGTAGCAACTCCTGGCCAAGTCCCTTGTAGAACATGGGCCACTCAGGTGGTGGGTAGTCTTTGTAGCATTGTTTTTGTGTGCATGGAGGCTTTTGAGGTCAAGGAGCTCTGCCTCTTTCAAATATAAAGCGGCTTACAAAGTTTTCACAGGTACCACGCAGCTCTTAGGAGTTGGCAACCTGCAGCTCTGGAGCCTCATGCAGCTCTTTGGACTCCCTGCTGAGGCTCCCTGTTGGGTGATCCCACCAATGGCTGGCCCCGTCCCTCGGTCTCCCCTCCCAGTCACTCCTAGCCTGGCCTGAGAAGGTAAAACATGAAAAAGAGAAATGAGAGGGAGGCAGGGAGAGAGAGAGGGATCCATTTCCCACAGAAAACACCAGGATTCATAAAACCTGGGGAGGCATGGCAGGGTGTGTGTGCTTGTGTGTCATGTGACTGGATGGGAGTGACTTTGAATTGGCCACGCCCATCCAAGTTTTGAGACTCCCAGTGTTTTCTTTTCTGTGGGAAATGGGTCCAAATGGCTCTTTGAGTGTTTAAGTTTGTAGATCCCTGTCTTAGAGTAAGGGAGTGGGTGATGAGAACTCAGCTGCTGATTCAGAAACTGGCTAGATTCACACTGAACCAGAGACTGAATCAATGTAGAATCAGAATAGAGCTGGAAGGGACCTTGGAGGCCTTCTAGTCCACCCCCCTCCATCCCCTGCTCAAGCAGTGTTTTGGACAAGGCAATTGTAGCCTCTTTATCTACAGGTTGGGGGAGAGAATGGGGAGGAGACTGGAATGCTTAGAGTCAGTAGGGCTGTGAGCTGGATGGGAGGGCATTGGAGAGGCTGGTTCAACAAGCTATTCAAGTCCTGGTACAGGTAGTCCTTGACTTATGACCAGAATTGACCCCCAAAATTACTTCTTAAGTAAGACATATGATAAGTGAGTTTTTCCCCATTTTATTACCTTCCTTGTCACCGTTGTTAAGTGAACCACTGCTGCTGATGAATTAGAAATCTGGTGGTTAAGTGAATCAGGCTTCCCTGTTGACTTGGCTTGTCAAAAGGGCCTTAGAACACAGTAAGAGTTGGAAGTATGAAGCCGTTGCCAAGCATCTGGATTTGGATCACAAGATCATGAGGAGGCTGCAAAAGGTGGTAACTGTGCAAAGTGGACATAAGTTGCTTTTTTTCTGGTGCTGTTGTAACTTTGAACAGTTGCTAAAGGAACTGTTGTAAGTCGAGGACTACCTGCACCAGAAGGGTTTAAAAACTTGGGTGGCTTTTCTTGTGTGGCTGTACTTGGCATGTCGACTGGCTGTGTGGATGATAGGTTTGATAATCCCCTTGTCATGCCCCTGTCGGAGTCTGAATCCAAGGAGGGAAGCGAACAGCTGACAGGGAGCCAAAGTACGACTCTGTGGGCTGTGGAGGAAAATGGGGAAAGGCAAAGTCCGGCTGGGCAGAGCAGGGAAGAGGTAGAACAAGGGAGAGGGAGTTCAGAGGAAGACCCAGGGCCACCCCCCTCTTCTTCCTATGGCACGCAGGGAAGAATGGAGAAGAGAGCAATGTGGGTTATGGGGGAGAAAAGGGCCCTGATTCCCTTCATTAGCCCAGCTGAGAAGAGAGTTTAAAAGAGATGCATGCTGAGTGCAGCAGCTGCTGGGAGCAAACACGAGAGTTTATGTTGTGCTGACTTTGGTTATCTGTGTTCCTGGAATCTTCCCAACCATGTTGAGTTCTTGCCATGTCTTCATGTCTGGAATTCTTGCTTCTGCCCTGCTGGATTCATTACCTCATTTTGCCTTGATCAGACTTATAATTACAGTTTTTCTTGACCACGTTTTGGACTTGATTCTCTGCAGCCAAAGGCTGTTTTGCTCCAGCCAGAAGGTAACCAGGACATTGGGGGCAAAGTTGGAGATAATAAAGGGACTCCGACTGATTATCTGACTGTGTTGCCTTTGTGCCATGCCCCAGGTCACCACACCCCTCCTGCTGTGTTTTATTTTTTACCTTACAATTCTATTATTTGATATTACAAATTAGTGGATTTTCTAAATTTGATTGTGAGCCACCTAGACTCATGTAAAAGTGAGAAGGGTGGCTCTCTAAATTGAACAAATGAACACATTTAAACTGAAGTAGAGACATGGAAATTAGAACCAGTTTGGTGGTGTAGTGGTTAAAGCATCTGACTTTATTCCCTGATTTATTCCCTGATTCCCAGTCATTCCCTGACTGGGTGGGAGTTCTAGTCCTGCCTCAGGTCCAAAGCTAGCTGGGTGTCCTTGGGCCAGTCACTTTTTCTCAACCCTAAGAAGGAGGCAATGGCAAACCATTTCAGGGGTGGGGAGGAAATGACTTGGCAAAAACATGCAGTGATCTACCCAGCTAAAGTTGGATGTGAGAATTCAGGTCACAGAAGCTGGAAAAATAGATGCTGGTCTTGACACGAGAACCAGCAATTTTTATTTTTTATCTTTTTGAATGGATCAAAGCTTTAGCTGGTTGGTATGGTTCACTTCCATGCAACCTGCTGAACAAAGTGTGGTCTCCTAGTGATGTTACCTAATAAACACTAAGCAGCTGGCCTCTCAGCTTATTTTGGTTTTGTTTTAATCGGGAGGACTGAGTTTACAAAATACACTAATCCACAAATAGGTAAGCCAACCAGAGAGAGCTCCAAAGATATGTGAACAGGGCCTTTAACTGTAGTCACCAGGTGGAGTAGATTCCCTCAACTAAAATAATCTCAATCTCTCTCTCTCTCTCTCCCTCCCTCTCCTCTATCTCTCTATTTATATCTCTTTAATTTATACATACTCTTAAATTAATATTCCCAGTCTTGATTGACCAAAGTACAAAGGTGTATATCTGCCTATTATTAGTGTCTTTGTTTTGAGCATTAACAGTGACCTTTTTCTAGCTAAAAACTTACATGAGCTGTGAATAGGCAAGAAAAGGGACATCAGTAAAGACTAAGCCCTGAAGATGATGCCTCAGATCCCACAGACATCTATTTCACAACTCAAAAACCGTAAGAAAAATCTTTGAAGGATTCAACCTGGCTTGGAGGTTCAGGATTGAGCTGGCCATTTATTCACCTGCCTCACAAGGTCCGGATGAGGGTGATGGTGAAAATGTGTCTGAACCTTCAGAAGAAAAGTGACAAATACCTGTATGTATAGGTGTTAAAAGTACCTTCATGCCAAGATAGGTGTATGAACTCAGATTTTGGGCTTGATCCAGTCAAAGGCACAACCATCACCAGCAGGACACCTGGTTGTAGGTGTGCCAGTTGGGCGAGATTATCTTTTTTAAATAAACTTTGCAACCATGATTGAGTGAAGGAGAACATAATTATTGGGTCTGGACTGTATCTGTGTTCTCAATTGTACTCGCAGGAGTTTGAGGAAATTCGGTGCAATACAACAGATGTTCTCAGCCTTTCATTCTTTTGGACAGAGAGCTCTGAGATGGTTCCTGTTGGAGGCTCTTTTGCAGGTGAGAAGGCCCAACCCGGAGTGCTCCTACGGCCCCGCTGGGATCCCTTTGGCTTTTACTTTCCACATCCTCTCCCATTTGTCCTTCAGGCCCTGGTACTTCTCTGGCTTCTCACCCTCCTTCTCCCTGATATTGTTGTCACTTGGCACTGTCACATTCTACTGCCACCACTGTATAAGGTGTGTATAATATCTAAGGACACACACACACACACACACACACACACACACATACACACACAACTGTGTTTGACATGGTTATTATTTTATACTTTTGGCTGAATACCACCCAGAATCATTTCTTGTGAAATGGGTAGGTATATGAATTTAATAGATGGATAGATGAAAGATAAATCATAAATAGGTAAATAGGAAGATATATCTCTCTCTCCTTCTCCCTCTCATCTAGATAGATAGATAGATAGATAGATAGATAGATAGATAGATAGATAGATAGATAGATAGGTAGGTAGATAGTGTTGTGGTTAGCTGGCAGATGGCTGAGGAGAGCGAGGACTCAGATGAGGGGCCAGGACCATTAGAGAGTGGACTGCTGCCTTCAGAGATTATGGGGGCTGGTAGCAGTGATGAGGAGGATCCCGAGGAGCCTGTGCCAAGTGCATGTGCACATAGGATTGCTCATAGGAAAGAGCAGTTGCAACAGCACAGGTGACTTGGGAGTAAGGCTGCAAGATAATGGCCCCCTCCTTCAAGAAGATAAAAGCCAGCTGTGAAAGGAACATACTTTGCAGAAGGCAAAGACGTTTTGAAACTCCAGCCTTGTGGACATTCCAGTATCCTGAGTTTGTATTTAAAGATTCTTGTATTGCAAATTATTTCTTGTCTGTTATCTTTTGGCAAGTCTCACAGTTTGGTTGTGCTTATCACAGCTCATTATTTTGCAGAAGCATGAAAAGGTTTCTGTTCCTTTCGGGTTGTGTTTGATTTGTTGGAAAAGGGTGTGGGTCAGAACAGAGAGAGAGAGAGATAATGGCGGGTGAGTAGATTGATAGATGATTGATATAGATGATAGAATATAGTACATAGTTAAATCCAAATATAGTGATATCATTTATATTTATTGATATTATAGTGAAGCTTGATTAATGAAATTGAATACTACAGATCCCCTCCATCTTCTCTCCCCATACCTACACACAGGTATGTCGCACGGACTTAAGGTACATTATATCCATATTCTAAACTACACATTTCCGGACCTCCACTAGGGGGCAACAGAGAGGCCCAGAACTCCTCTCTTCCCACTAGCATCTTATGCCAATCCAGGTGTGGACCTAAAGGCCTTTGGCAAATTCTGGAGAAAGGAACAAGGGCCCTGAATGGGGGCGTCCGGCTGTCCGCAAGAAGAGGGGCACTCTCTAAAGCAGGACAAAGAAGCGGAGGCGAGTGGGAAGCTCCTTAAGGGGAGATCCATCTTTGAACTTTAAAGAAGACATTTCCTGATCATGAGAACAATGAATCAGCCTGACGGTTTGCTTCCCGAAGTTGTGGGTTCTGCATCACTGGAGGGCTTTTAAAAAGAATTTGACCGGGATCGGATCGTCTAACTAAACAGGTCTCCTGCTCAAGCAGTGGGTCGGACTGGAGGACCTTCAAGGTCCCTTCCAACTCTGGTTTTCCCGTATTCTGCATACTCCCTGACCTGCCTGCCATCTGGCAGAAATTCACAGAAATTCTCTTTCTTTTGAAAGGAACTGATCTCTCTCTCCCTCTCCCTCTCCCTCTCCCTCCCTCCCCCTACATCCATCCATCCCTCTCCCTCCCCCAGTTCACAGCCCGCCTTCCCACCCGCCCCAGCTTTGCTGCACCTGCACTGCACAGCCATTCAGCCCATCAGCAGTCTTTGACAGCGCTCAATTCATTACTTTTCTCCCAGCGTTTCAAACCAACACGCACATTGAGTCTGGGCTCTCCATCATTTCTCTCTGCCCGTCCCGCCCTCCCTCCTGGCCCCACATCGCTGCTGCGTAAAAGTTGTGTGAAGTAGAGCTTACTCACTGGAGGATTCAACTCAAGTAGAGCATCCGCTTCTGCTAATAATTCTTCTCCGCTAAAGGGGGAAAGGGAGGCGGGGCGGGGGGGGCGTTGGTTGTTGAGGGCTGGGTGGAGAGAATTATCTTTACTCAGTGGGGTTCATGCTTTTTATAATATCTTCTTCCGGGTTCTCCCTAGACATGGTAAAAGTATGCCATAATTTTGGGGAAGAGCGGAGGCGGGGGTGTGTGTGGAAATTAGAAACGCAATTAGCGGGCTCTCTGGAGAAAAGTTCATTGGTCTGAAAATTAAGGTGGTGGTTTGCTTGTATCAGCTTTGGATTTGGGGGTTGCTTATGGAGCAAGAGAAACTGCTTGGAGGAGGAGGAGGAGGAGGAGGAGGAGGAGNCAGAGATGGAGGAGGAGGAGGAGGAGGAGGAGGAGGAAAAAAGGAGGAAGAAGAGGAGGAAGAGGAGGAAGAGGAAGAAGTTGAGAGAGAAGAGGAGGAGAGAAGGAGAGGGAAGAAGAAGTGGAGGAAGAGGAAGAAGAATGAAGAGGAAAAAAAAGGGGACGACTACGAAGGATTATCAGATAAAGCAGGTCGGAGAGCCGCATTCGAATAACTTGTCGGGGAATGTGGGTTTGTTTTACCTGCTTGGTGATTCAAATCCAGCTCGTTTTGATTACCTAATAATTACGTAAAAATTGAATGCATAGCCTCAACCAGACCATAAGCTAAATCGATAACGGGATTTTTTTTAAAAAGTAGCGCGGGAACGCAAAGGGTGCTCCCTTCCGACCTCCTCGTCTGCATCTCAAATTGTCTGTGCACAGAGATTCTCAGTCAAACAGGTCATAGGGTTGTCCCCCAAGATGAGTTCCCCCCCACAAAATATATATATATATATATTGCTATTTGCAAGGTTGACGGCTGGACAGGGGAAACTTCTCCCCCCCCCCTTTCTCTTTCAAGAGTTGAAACACGGGACAAGTTATAAAAAAGCCTCGCAAGGTAGCTGTTAATAGTCCAACGTGTTCAGCAACTCACTTTTATTGGTTATTTCTGGAAGAGGCAGTCCTGTAAAACCTCACTACCATTCATGACAAAAACAAAACAATTGTTTTAGGTGAAATCGCCTCTCGAGGGACTAACTTGCCAGGAATATAGAAAGGCTAACAAGGGCCTGTTTGATCTTTAACCTGAAGTCTAGAAATCCTCTTTCTTTCCTTTCCTCTTTCCTTCCTTCCTTCCTTCCCTTTCTTTCTTTTCTTCCTTCCTTCCTTCTTTTTCTTTCTTTCTTTCTTTCCTTCCTGTTCTTTCTTCTTTCCCTTTCTTTCCTTCCCTTTCTTTCCTTCCCTTTCCTTCCTTCCTTCCTTCCTTCCTTCCTAAGGAATCTGTACTTCAGTTAAAAAAGCTTGTGGATCCACTCGGTTCTTTAAAAAAAAAAAAAACTGGCTCAGCTCTTAAGTAAACCTGAAAGAAAAGCTCATTTTACAGAGACCTACTGAATCAGGTTTCTATGCTGTCCTTTCTAGAAAGATGAATCACAAACTGGTAACAGTTTCTGCCTTGCCCTTTTTTTAAGGGCAGCTCCCAAACAAAGGGTTAAATTCAAAATCCACCCCAAAAAGATCTGCCTTAGCTAAGTCCGTCTTTCAGTTTTTTCAGGGCCAGATTTTCAGGAGAACAGAAACCTCCACAGTTTAGATATAGATATATGCTCTGGAGGCCCTGAGATTTTGAACCATTGAACACCATCAGTTTCTGACACAAACATGGGAACTGTGCAAGGGAAAAAAGAGAAGATTAAAAGAGAAGTGTCTACAATTGCGGGCTCTTTATCATATATTATTTCATTAATGTAAATTTGCAGTTTATCTTTAACCGCCAATCTCACCTACTCAGATGTCAAGATTGCTGGACCTTTTGCAAAAAGAAAAAAAAAAGATTTTAAAAAAGAAAAGGAGAAGCAAGTCCCCTCCCTCTAATTTTGCAATCTTAAATAGCACAGCAGTGATGTCAGGCAGTATTAGCATAGAGGAAGGGGCTGCAGTCAAGTATGGCGAAGATTGATAAGGCCCCTTCGGAGGAATTTGCTGCTTGTTTTCATGCATTCATTATGGCTCGCTGCCCTGCAGATTTTGCAATTTGTAAGAGCTTAGGTCTTGGGGGTGGGGGAGGGGAGGGGAGAGGGATGAAGCTGTAGAAAGGGAACCATCTTGAGCTCCTTCCTAATCAGGGTCCCCCCCCCCCCAAAAAAAAAAGGACATTGAAAGGAGGATGTGCGCCTGCCTCTCCTGGAGTGTGTGGTTTGCAGAAAGAATGCCAGGCATTGGTCTCTTGTCCCTTGGAAAATGAGGAGGGGGTGGAAGGACCTGGGAAATGAGTACTTACACACAGAAGGGCTAGTTGTGATTCTTATTGAAGAGAGAGTGAGTGAGTTTGCCTACCTTTCTTGGGGGTGGGGGAGAAATAAGCTTCTTTGCCTTCAGATATTTGTAGGATTGCAACCAGGGATCGCCTAGCATAGGATGGCACTGCATTGAGGAAGGATATAAAAGAACTCCCCAAGTCTTAGCAAGGAACAATCCCATTTGAAGCCTTTGCCTCCTGTGGAAAGGAGGGAGAGGTTATACAGAAATATTTCCAACATTTATTTGTCCACCCTCCGGGGAAAACGTGTTATTATGAAGGTGGCAGGCTTAATTACCTTGGTACCTTGATGAGGTACCTTGATGGGGTACTAGGTCCCACCTGGCAGCCTGAAGTTTGGCTGTTTAATTCAGGTTTAACGCTGATTTAGATATTCCCAAGGCGGGTCAAGCTAGGTCGGAGGTTTTACCCCGTGCTCCAGATCTGCTGGAGAGTTTCATTCAACATTGGGAAGGCAGCGAGTTTTTGGGGAAAGCTGAGTTAGAAGCAAATGTTGAAGGGATGGGCTTAGAAAGCAAAGATTGGGGGTGTGGGCTGATCTACTTCCACCCCCCCCCCCATTAAGGGTGAAGTCTGTTGTCCCTCTGCTAAGTCCCAGTCCCAAAGTGCTAAATGCCTCTGCCAAAGGAGGCAATAGTTCTCGACCAAACCAGTGGGATAGCTAGCAAGGAAGTGTAACATATAAGATAGGGGTCCCCAAACTTGGCAACTTGACAACTTGTGGTCTTCAACTCCCAGGATTCTCCAGCCAGCTATGAGTTGAAGTCCACAAGTCTTAAAGTTGCCAAGTTTGGAGAACTCTGATGTAAGGAAACTGGAGTACAGAGTTGATGGTGTGGCCAAGAGAAAAGCAGGAACTCGAAAGATTTTTTCACCCAACTAAGTGACTCCCTTGACCTGCCCTGGCTTAGCCTTCAAGGAAAATCTCTTCCTTGTTTCTCCACCTCCATTTTTCTCCAAATTTACCTACCTGTAAGCTTGTATTGCCAAAAGAGGCACTGCCAAAGGGAAAGAAAAAAAGGACCCAGTAATCTCAACTAAACTACCACCGCAGAGATCTTCCCAGAACAAAGTGATTTCTACTTGTTTCAAAGCCACCTGGGCCATTCCTCTTAGCTCACCTGGAAAGCTGTGAGATCACATTTCCCTCCCCTCCCCTCTTCCAAACTCACCCGAACTTTGACTGGAAGTTGGAACCCACCATCCTGTTGGTGGAACATCCTGATGGAAACCCTCTAAGATTTGGGATCCTTCATTCTGGAATATTGAAGCTGGACCCTTCCAGATCTCAGCCTCTCCAGATTTCCCTCACCCACCCACCCACCCCCGGAAAAACTAACTCCTACTGAAACCAGAGACTTGGTCACGTGAATGTCTTTCCTCCCAGCCTAACAAACGTTTAAACCCGAGTGGACAATCTGGCCTTAAGCTGAGTCAGCGCTCCCCGGAATTTTCCTTGTCTGTGCTCTTGCAAAAACCCCTTGTCTACACGTGACTTCAACGAGGCAGCCCACCTGGATAGTAGCTACAGGTACTCTTGTAAATGCTGGGTTCCCTCGGTGTGTGCAACTCAATGATCGGATCCCGACGTTACACACGTCCCTTGGATTTGCACAGCCGGTAGGGTCAGGTTCACGTGACACTAAGGCCCTCCCCCCCCATACACACAGGCGCATGCCCAAACTGATCAGGGTTTAAAAAACGAACCACGCATGAAGCATACAAGTAGCCATCTCGGATCTTTCACTTACCTGGTTTTAAGGATGTTGTGCAAACGAAGCGTCTTTCGGGAGAGCGGGAAGAGAGGCAGCCTGCTACTACTTCTCCCTAATGGGGTGTGGATGCTTATATTAACATGTCATTTGAAGGTAGAGGCAAAATTCTCACTTCTTTTAATGGGCTCACCGTGCATCGGCATATACCTTATACACATATGTTCAATACACCACAAACCGCAGTCCAGCCAACACGCCGGACCCGTTGCGAGGNAATGGGCTCACCGTGCATCGGCATATACCTTATACACATATGTTAAATACACCACAAACCGCAGTCCAGCCAACACGCCGGACCCGTTGCGAGGCTGCGCGCGTTGTCCCTCCGCAGAGGCTGTTTCTGTTACACCGAAAATCCTTCGGGGCGTTTGAAAGTGCCCCGACGTGCTCTTTTAAGCCTTTAGCCACGGCCACATCCAGGCGCCCCAAGGCTTGGCCCTGAAAGGCCGCCTTCACGCGTGAGTATTTTCCCGCTGGACGGAAGGAGAGAGCGAACGTCTGAGCCATTACCTCTGAATGAACGCTTGCAAATTAGCAAGGCCGCCTTGCCTTAAGACTAGTCGACGGTTATTTTTAGGAAAGGAGAAAGAATTGCTACACAAAAAAAAGTGGGTGGGCTTGTCATAATTAAACGGGGGTTGGACTGGGGGGGGGGAATACACAAAACAAATTAACTGGTGAGAATGCAGAGAAAGAGCTAAAAGAAAAAATGAAACTTCTCCTTGGATCGAGGATTTGGGCTAAGCTTTAAAGAGAGAAATTAGTCTTTCTCTTTACTCTTGACAGTTCCTCCCTAACTCTTCCTCAACTTTGCATAACGTTAAAAAAAAACCCGAAAAACCCATCACTTCTATCTCTGGTACCGACTTCCTTTTATTTCTGTACCTGAAAATGTCCCATACTAGGCAGCTGTGCTTTTTTTGCTGAGAAGGTATAGTCCAGAACAGGTCGGTTTAAAAAAAAAAAAAATAGGGTAGGGNGAACAGGTCGGTTTAAAAAAAAAAAAAATAGGGCAGGGGACAGAGAGAGAGGAAGGGAGATTGAATTCGAATCGAATTGAAGCCTTTTCCTTCGAACTCGGAGTGGAGCAGGACTCGAGACGGAGAAAGGCTCTTTGGTCTTCTCCTAAAGACGGGGCCAGAGTTTGAGGTCCCAGCCACAACTGTCAAAAGCTGTCCTTTGGAGAAACGCCTGTGCCTATGGAGATTCTCAACCATCCAGGACAGGTCCTGGCTGTTATTCCCCCAGGTGCTTTTTCCAAAACTTTCGGTCCAGGTGCCTTTTGGAAAAAGCACCTTTGGGTGTCATTTGCAGAGTTTTGTTTGAACTGTTAGATACCAACTGCAGGGGAAAAAAAAAATATCAAAACTCCTAAGCGCGCCTGTGGAAACCCAACCGCCGTCCACCTGTTGGCCAATCTCCTTCCTTGGGGTGCGGGTGGGTGGGTGAATCCATGGGGTTGGTGGTGGTGGTGGTGGTGGTGGGGAGAACCGCAAAGCTGTGAGGTAAAATGTACCAGAAGGAAACACAAACCGTGGTTGCTGCTTAGCTGCCAAGGTGACAGTTGGAATTACTCCCCCTTCCGAGCTAACGCCAACCCTGGGAAGAAGTTCACGCATTTCTCCCCCCTCCCCCCCCCAGAATTTCTTTAAAGGTGGCGGGAAGGACAAAAAAATAAATAAAAATCCAGCTATCGAAAAAGGCCATTAAAAACACAAGACAAAACAAAACTACGGAAGTAAGGAGATGGCTCAAAGCTTGTAGATGTGCTCCTTCTGGGGGGGTGGGAAAAGTTAATATCAAATAAAATTCTCAAGTCAATCTCGATTTACCTGAGAAAATTATATGTGTGTGCGTGGGTATGCGTTACACGCCTGCGCCCTCTCGCCCACTCTCTCCCCCCTCTCTCTCCCTCCCTCCTCTCTTTCCCTTTTCTTTCTTTTTCTTTATCCCTTCTTTCTCTCTTTCTTTCTTTCTTTCTTTCTTTCTTTCTTTCTTTCTCCCTTCTTTCCTTCCTTCTCCCTTTCTTTCTCCCTTCTTTCTTTCTCCTTTCTTTCTTTCTCCCCTTCTCCCTTTCTTTCTTTTCTTTCTTTTTTTCTTCTTCTTTCTATTAATAGGGAATCAAACCCAGCGCGTTTTATTTCCTTCTGACCATGCCCCATAGAGGAAACGGGCACGTGGCTTGCTTCATCTCCGCTTTTCTCACGCTTTAAACGTGAGCAACGCTGTTAACTCCAAGGCCGCCAACACTTCTCTCCCGACCTTCAGGGCCCGAAAAGTTGGGTGGATGTGACTAAAGGTGGTTTCTTCCACCAACTTTCTCTCTCTCTCTCTCTTTTTTTTTTTTTTTACCATGGATCTTTGGAGGGGTTCCGCGTTTATTATCTCCTCCTAATCCAGCCTTAATATAACTTTCGAAAGGGGGGGTAGTGGGAGAGCGACGGTGAGTTTGGAAGCAAATGCTATCGCTGCTATTAGCTAGAACTTTAGAAGCAAGAGATTACACCGAGGCTATTAACAAACAACACCGCCTCGTTGTCTTTGCTCCCTCGGGGAGAAGAAAATCAGACCTTCCGCTGTTTTTAGATTTCCTTTCTTGACCTCTCCAGACCACCTTTAAGGTGGTCGTGTGAACGAACCTTTTAAGAGATGGGCGTGTGAACGAACTTCTTTCTCAACCCCCCGTTACTTGAGCAAGGTTTTGCAGCGATGCGGCGATTGGCGTCCCTGCTTCCTTATCAGCAAGTATTCAACGTCCTCCAAAAAAGGAACCTGCCCAGGATCCCGCCCTTCGATCACCAATCAGATTCCAAAACCCACCCGGAATCCATTCATTGCCTGAAGTTTAGGGGCCAGTAGCGTGCAGAAGTGATCTGACTCCATTGGGAATGAGTGAAAATAAAACTCTCACTGGGGGCATATGGTAGGTGGTGTGGATCGCACACGGACCTCTATCCAACGACAATCTAAGGAGACCATTTCCTCCCCACCCAATAAATGGGTGCGTTTCCTAAATAGACACGCATTCCCTGTGCACTGTCCTGTGATTGTTCCACTTCCCACGACTTGGAAAACAAAACAAAGCCAAAAACCTAGGAAGCTCAACTAAATTGAGACAGGCTTCATGTTTTTTGCCTGCAAACCTTGAGTAAAATGCACCGTTTCTCTCCACCGCTGGCCCGCATCTCTGTGCTGCCGGATTTCCCCCCCCCTCCCCTGCGTGTGCGTGGGGGGCACGGATATTCCGATTCACACCCGCAAGCCCTGCGGAGGATGGTCCCGCAGAGAAAGCACCGTTTTCCCTCGTTCTACCCTGAAATGGCGAGAGGTAGAAGTACCTTTAAAAAAAAATAATAAAGAAGGAGAGGGTGGGGGGGAAGCCGAAGAGATGCAGGGAGCTCACCCCGCTTTGAAGCCGTCCTGTCGGGGGCAGCCAGGTGGGGTCGCCTCCGGAGGGGGGGAGGGAGGGGAGAAGAGATTCTCTCCCCAGCCCGCTCAACCGCGAGAATGTGTCGCTCGGCAGAATAAGGACAGCTATTACAACCAAATCTACTAGCAGTCTAAATAATTAATTGAACCGTTGCTCTTTGACCCCTGCAAAGTCCAATAGGGACCCGTTTGTAGTAATAATACCCCCCAAACGAGCCCTTGTCAAATATTCATTTAGTGGTTAATTCGAGCCATTCCCCCATGGGACAGGCTGTAATACCAGCCTCCGGCTTGCCAAGAAACCCTGTTGATCTACCTCGGAAGGTCAGCAAAATATTTTAACACTCCGTCTTTAAATCCTGAGGGAGGGAAGGTAAGTAGAAAAGTTTGTGTGTGAGTGGTATGCAGATACACACACACACACACACACAAACACACGTGTGTGTGTATGTGTGTGCGCATGTATGTATATATCTGCATGCCACGCACACACAACCTTATGTATGTGTGTATGTGTGTGTATGTGTGTGTGTGTATGTGCGTGCATACATACATATACATACATACATATACATACATACATACATACATACATACATACATACATACATACATATTTACAGAGGATCTCTTCATCATCATCCTTCTGGCTCTGCCTTTTGGCCCAGGATTTTTAAGCTGTGATCGGCACCACCATGCCAACGCAAGTGAACCAACGCAAGAAAAGTTCCGTTCCGCGCAGCCAGGATCTGAGGTTCCGCTTATTCCGTAAAGGATCATGAATGGTGTTTGTTTGTTTGTTTTTAAGAAAAAAGGGAAACGAAAACCGAAAAGATTCTCGAAAGTAAACGGGGATGCGGTTGGGGGTGGGAGGGAGAGAGAAGAGAGGAAAGCTAAGCGAAGGTGCACTGTACGGAAAAATCTCGAGGCTGGTTTGCATTTGCTAAATAGTCCGTTGAAAAACAAAGATTTGCATGGATAACGTTTCTGTAGGGCTTACTTTCCTGTGGGCCAGCGGGGCCCTTGCATAATATCTGCAAGAGTGAGGACTTGGTCTTAAATACAGACGCACAAACACACACACACACACAGAGATAGAGAGAGAACGACTGGGTGGTGCGTTGTTATCTTTGTTGTGGTTATTATTGTTTTAAAAAGAACGGTGCCATTATTTCCCAATCCCGCTCTCTCTCTCATTTGGAAGAGAAAACAAGCTGTCCACTTCAAGAAGCATATTTGGTTACAAGAAACAATTTGCGAGATTTCTTTGACCCGCGCACTATCGAGGGAGGGGGAGGGTTTAGTTTTGTTAAGCCGGATTCACCCCCTCACTTCTCATTCCCCCACGTGTAGCTAACAAGCTAAACAAGCACAGTGGCTACAGTTTTCCTTTGTCCGATTGTCAACAGTTATGGCTGTGGGGGAAAAGAGAGTGAGTGAGAAAACCCACCTAGAAAGTGAGATTTTCGAAGTCTCGAAAAGGAGAGAAAGGCCATTCCAACTACAATTCCATGACAAACGGAAACACTTCCTTCCACTTTTCCGGCGTTCATGGAGAAAGGCGACAGACGGGAAGGGGGCGATGAGAACTTCCGACAACGCGTTTCTGTCCTGCGAGTTAGGAGAGAAGAATAAACCGAGGACTGTCGATTTAAACGGCGCTTAAACGGCGGAGATAAACGGGTCCTTCCCGTTTAGAGGCCTGGTACAAGCGAAAGGCCGCGACAACACAAGCGCAATTTCGCAAAATGTAGGATTCACACCCCCCCCCCAAAAAAGGGCTGCGAGATCCATTTAAAAGAGGCGAAGTGGAAACACTTTTAAAAGCCTCGTATTGAAAACACACCACCCCAAGGCCGGTTTAATCCCAGGTAAAAGGCGCGAAGAACCCCAGAAACATTCGACCCGCCCCGAAATGCAGGCATTTCCTGATTGTCTTCCCCCCAATTTTTAAACGGGGGCCCGAATATATTTTTAGTCGGCGGATCCGGAGGTTTTAAACTGATTTCCCGGAGAAATTCAATAAGTGGTGGTGGGCAGGGAGGATTTATAAGAGCGAGGCAGTTCCAGCTTGCCGGCTCCAAATCAACTGATTTGGTGGCCCAATGGAAGAAAGTGGCAGATCTGGCCGCAAATAAAAAGCCAGGAGGGAAGGAATAAAGGAAGGATGGAAGAAATGAAAGGAGAAAGGCCATTTATTTCTTGGCTCCGGGATGACATAACGCCTAATAGGAAATCCTCTTAGGGACGGCCACCGCTCAGGATTTAAACGCGGGTGAGCGGATGGCTGGGAAGGGAAAGATGGGAAGGGTATAGTCTCAACCTGGTTCCCTATCCAAAGCAAACCGTTCTGCCTTTCAGCCGAGGCCTAAGAGGCCTCCGTCTATTCCTCTTGGTCGTCAGGCTCAGATCCTCCGAAGATAATAAATACAGGCCGGTGGAAATAAAATCCTACAGGCCGGGGACTTTTAAGTGGGGGAAATTTCTTTCCCTCTGCACTGGTTGGGATAGAGGCGCGCAAGGACAAGATGAAGCACTTCTGAAGCCAGGCACCCAATCCAAAGATTTTTCTCCCAACCAAACCCCGAAAGCAGCAAAAAAAAAAAAAACCCCGATGATTTAATTTGACTTTCCTATAAGAGATTGGGGTGAGGACCAACATTTGAGTCTTTCCTTTCCACGGCTTGCCAGGGTGCTCCTCCAGCAGGTGCGCCGCTGCCCGACGGAAGGGTCTGGGAAGAGGGAAGGAAACCTCGGGCCGACTTCCTTCGAAAGGAACCCCGCTGCCCCCTTTTTCAAACAGAAACCTCTGAAGGCAGAGCAAAGCCAAAAGACAAGTTAAAGAAACACCAAGAAACACGTTCGCCGGCCGGATGCTCTGTAACTGATATTTTTTTAGAACTGGCGGAGCGGGGGGAGAGGAGAAGATTCGCAGCCGCTTTTTAAAAATTATTATTATTGCAACAGGCTCGCGGGCGAAGGAAGAAATACGAGGAGCCGAAAGGGAAAGCTTTGGAGAAAAAAAAAACTTAGTGTTACAGCCCTGTAAGTGATTTACGTCGGAGTGATGGCTTCTATTTACGTTCTTCTCCTTCCTTCCTTCCTTCTTTCTCTTTCTTTCCTTCCTTCCCTCCTTCCTTTCTTCCTTCGTTCTTTCTCTATCCTTCCTTCCTTCTTTCTTTCCTTCCTTCCCTCCTTCCTTCCTTCTTTCTCTTTTTTTCCTTCCTTTCTTCCTTTGTTCTTTCTTTCTTTCTTTCTTTTTCTTTCCTTCTTTCTCTTTCCTTCCTTCCTCAACACACAGGCACGCACGCAGCTCCCAAGTCATACTTTATTCCTAAAATACCCGTTTACCNCCCCCCCCCCCCATCGTCCCCAAACCTCCTCAACCTCACCGGCGCAATGTCGAAAAATACAACTAGCCCGGAAGGGTTGACGCTGCTGCTGCTGCCGCCCCCGCCCGCCCCAGCGCCGGGACCCGCTCGCCCTTTTCACATCCTGCTTCCGCGAGGCGACGGGAGAGAAGAGGACGAAGCGAAGGGAACCAGCCGCCTCTGCCTGGTGTTTTTTTTTTTTTCTCTCTTTTGTTTTCCTTCTTTCGGGTCTGGGCCCAAAGAAAGCAGCCCATTTCCGAGGGAAGAGGTTTTTTTGGGGGGGCGGGGGGGCATTTCGCAACAAGTGGTCGCTTCTCCCCCCCGCCCCGCCTCAAACGCCGCCAAACTACCTTTTCCACGCCGGAGGAATTGGCCACCGCCACCGCCACCGCCACAACAACGCCGTCGCCACCATCATATCCTATCTTAATTTAACAAGCGACCTTTTCATTGCAACCTTCTCCGAGAATTACAAAGAGCAAAAGCCAGGAAAACTAACCGCTTAGGTGCATTTTACCTTTGGTGAAAGAATGATCATTTCATACGCCGATCGATCGTTCCTTGTTCAGTGGATTTTTGAAATGCCAGTTTTCCTTTTCATTAAAAAAAAGGTAGCTCGAGTTATAAAGGACCCTGGAAAAGCAGACTGTGGGGCTTGCCCTCACTTTGCAGCAGTTTGATGCTATGCTAAAACCATTTAACCCCACAGCATACACAGTGACAAAACCTTGACCAAATTGGACTGGTGCTTTTTAAAAAACAGCAACAACTAAATGAATAAATGAGTGAATAAAGTGCATCCTGCTTGTGAAAATAAATCAAAGACTCGAATGTAATTTCAGTGTCCATATTTCAAAAATTTATTTATCTCAAACTGTGTATAATGGTGTAAAAACTGAGGTTGAATATGAACCTGTTTAAAAGGATGGTATTAGTTAAAAGGATGGTATGGGTATATATACATATTCTCGTGTGTATTCATACCTACACACATATGCATATATAAATATATGACGGACTGTTGCCAGACTGATTTCAGATAATACACAGCCGAGTTTTAAAGTACAACTACTGGAAATGAGAAGAGGGGAAAAAAATAAAAGAACTTAAAATGTCATCACAATAAATTTACAGAAATATTACAAACCATAAGAAAATGTTTCAAACACAGTTTTAGGTTGCTCTTTTGTTGTCCTTTTAGCCAAACAGGATAAAGTTTGGAAACAAAAAGGGCTATTTTAAATTATGTGGATCTGCAAGACAAGATTTGTTTGTTTTTAACAATGTGTAAAAAAAATTTAGTACACCCTAAACTGTTGCTCCTTTTTATTAAAAACAAAAACAAAACAGTTCAGTGGTATGTAATTACTTATTCTATTTAATTTTTTTGCTGTTTGTACAATTTGCTAAAACAATTAAAATGCCCAGATCTTCGTTTTAAAGTAAAATTCACTTCCTTATTTGTATGTGTGTGTGTGTGTTGCTAGGATAAATTCATTTGCAATCACTACAGCATCATAAGCAGACTTGGTTGTATTTTAAAAATAATTGGCAAATGCTTAGGGGGGTTCCCCGTCTCTCTTTTTAATATAAACAATGAACTTTTTTTGATTGCCATGTTTGTTTTGATAAATACTGTACAAAAGTTGCTTGCAAATATTAAAACATTTCCCATCCCCTTTCCCTCCTTTTTCCTACGTCTCTTTCTGGAGACTAGTTCTAAAGAACAGGAATAAAAACTTTTTTTTTATTTATTTTTTAAAAAAACTTTTTTTTTTTGCAAAGTACCATTTTTTTACTGGAACTGAATGGCAGGGCGGGGGGAAAGAGAAATGTTTGTTTGGTGGGTCAAAACAAGTTGAGTGGAGTTGTTCCCTCTCCAAGCGGAGAAGAGGAGGGGGGGGGGGAAGTTCCTGTACAAGTTCCTGGTTGGGTTATTAATATTATTATTATTATTAGGTTGTGGTTTTGTTTTCCTTTCCCTTTCTGGTTTTTTTCTTTTGTATGCGATCTGCTTTCCCCTCCCTAGTTATTCTCTGTACAAAAATAGTGCCCGCCCGCGCCCCCACCCCCGCCCCCCCCCAGAAAAAAGAGGAGAGGAAGAAGAGGGAGGGGGAGGGGGAGGGGAGAAAGGCAGAAGAGTCCAACATCGCTAAGAAAAATTTCGTCTTGCTTGAATTTCGGGTTTCTCCCGCTCCTTCCTGCCGAGCCGCCCCCCCCCTCCGCCCGCCCGGGCCGCCCCCTGGGTCTCTTACATGTGGGACAGAGGCAGCGTGCCGTTTATCGCCGCTCCTGGCACAGGTGCGTTCTGGTAATGCTGCGACATGTGCAGTCTGCTGGGGGCGGCCGTCTCCGCCACCTCGGCTCCGGGCAGGTACATGCTGATCATGTCCCGGAGGTCTCCGCCTTGGCAGGGAGCTCTGGAGTGGGAAGAGGACGTGACCACGGGCGGGCTGGAGCTGGACTCCGTCTTGACCCCGGAGCCCATGGAGCTCAGCCCCATGGCCGGGGTGGCTTGCTGCGCGTAGGACATGGTGCTGTAGGTGGGCGAGCCGTTCATGTAGGTCTGGGAGCCGGTCATGGAGTTGTACTGCAGGGCGCTCACGTCGTAACGGTGCATGGGCTGCATCTGAGCGGCGGCGGCGGCGGCGGCGGCGGCGGCGTTGTGGGCGTTGAGCCCCGGGTGCTGCGGGTAGCCGAGCTGCTCCTGCATCATGCCGTAGCCGCCGTTGGTCCAGCCGTTCATGTGCGCGTAGCTGTCCATCCGCTGGTTGACGCCGGCGGCGCCCAACGGAGCCCCCACGCCGACTCCCGCGGCCATGGAGTTGGAGCCCGGCGCCAGCAGCCCGCCGGGCAGCGTGTACTTATCCTTCTTCATCAAAGTCTTGGTTTTCCGCCGGGGCCTGTATTTATAATCCGGGTGTTCCTTCATGTGCAGGGCGCGCAGCCGCTTGGCCTCGTCGATGAAGGGTCTCTTCTCGGCCTCGGATAAAAGTTTCCACTCGGCCCCCAGGCGCTTGCTGATCTCCGAGTTGTGCATCTTGGGGTTCTCCTGGGCCATCTTCCGCCGTTGGCCTCGGGACCACACCATGAAAGCGTTCATGGGTCTTTTGACCCGGTCGGGGCTGTTCTTTTGGCTGTTGGCCCCGCCGGCGTTGCTGTTCCCTCCCGGGCCTCCCCCCGGAGTCGCCTGGGGGGCGGGAGGCTTCAGGTCGCTTTCCATCATGTTGTACATTCAAGCGGTTTTGGGTGCCGGCGGCGGCGGCGGCGGCAGCGGCGGGGGAGCGCGCAGCAGCGGCGAGGTTCGCCCAACAACCCGGGACGGGCGCTTAGAGGCAACCGGAGCTCATGCAGCGGGAGCCCCCCCCGGGAGGGGCGAAGAAGTCCGACGGGTCGCTGCCTCCTCTTTCCCCCGCCCAGCCGGAGTCCAAGAAGCGGCGGCGGCGGCGGCAACACCAGCAACAGCAAACCCCCC
>BHFT01023228.1:0-17755 GCA_004320025.1 Laticauda laticaudata
GGGCGAAAATATCAGCTGCGATCTCAGAGCCCCGAGATCGCAGCTGTAGCACCGAGACGAAGCTCCGCCTTCCCCCTCATCTCCATTTTTTAGTCAAGGGAGACAGCATTACCTGAAGACACTTCCATGATCATGTGGCCAGCATGACCATACACCAAAGGGGTACAGAATGCTACTACCTTCCCACTGAAGTGGTACCTATTTATCTATTCACATTTTCATGCTTTCAAATTGCTGGGTGGGTAGAAACTGGGGCAAGGAATGGGAGATCACTCTGTTGCATGGTACTTGGGTCTTGAACCCAGTCTATCACCTTTCCAGCTGTTAAAGATCAGCATCTTTAACCTCTGAGCCATCACACCCCTACCTTTATGTTTGACATAGTTTTTTTTGCCATTACTTATTCCAATTCTCTTAGATTCAATTCAAATTCTATTCAGATTTATCATTTTAGATTTACAGGAGATGAAAACACATCAGTTAGATTTTGGTTTATGGTATGTGACAGGTATATCCTGAAGTTTATAAATCCATGGCCCTTCTGAGTCTTGGCTTCATTTTAGAAACCTCATTCCATTTAAATTACAAAGTGGAAAATTATTCTTACTGCTTTGTCACCATCTAGCCAAAATTTATCCAACTCTAAAATTACTGACTTTGTTCAATTTCTAAGTCTATTTTTTTTCTTGTATTCCTTCTTCATTTGGATTTATTTTGCTTTAGTCAAGGGAAACTTGACTAAAATGCTTAGGTGAGTCACATCTTTCTAAATGCTAGTTTGAACAAATAGAACAAATAATGAAGGAAAGCTGTCTTTCAAGAATCCAATTGCTTTTCTGTAATATGAATCCCAGCTATTACTTCTTGGTAAAAGTTGGTTCATGTTTTAAAATAGTTGAAAAGTAGAAATTTAGTCTGATTATGGAGTATAAGGAAAATATATATTCCTTATACTCAGGTGTGGGATGCTGCCATCTAATAACTGCTTCACTGATTGTGCGCTGTGAGCATGTGAACACCAATGCAAAAATCCTTACCTGCTATGTTACTTCGGGGGAATAACTCAGCTGAGGAGCAGCAATCCACTCTTCTGCACTGATCAGCTGAGGCAATGAAGATCAGTACAGCACAGGGGTAGTGGGCACCCACATGATTTTTGGAATGAACTGTTTCTCGCCCAGCTGATCTTCAGACCTAGGGGTTCACTGGTCTGAACTGGCAGAATCCACCTCGCTTTTATATAAAATATTCAAATATTTTATATAAAATATATAAGTGCATCTTCACTGTGCCTTTGTTCGGAATAAATATGTATATATGTATATTCTGAACAAAGGCACAGTGAAGATGCACTTTGAATATTTTTCATTCATGAATTTTAATAAGCAAAAAGCTCAGTAAGGCTACTAGAAGATGCGCTATACATGAATGCTGAAATGAATGTAATATATAGTTCAGTAATAAAAATATATTTTATTAAAGATGTTCATCCTGAAAGCCACCTGCTCTCAATAATATTTTGAAACTGCAGCTCTTTTATATACATACACACATATTCATAGGCAGACATACACATATAAAATCATTCATCCTGGCTTTGTGCCTAAAGCAGGACTAGAACCGCTGATCATCTGACTGCAGGGTTATAAAAAAATAAATTTCCACTGTCTAATTAATTATTACTTATTTTCCCATTTATTCCAGTTGTTTCTGAGTTCATGCAAAACTACTATTTTTCAGTTTGTATATACCATAAATCTAATTAGAAAAGAAAATTTAGTTATATTTTTGTACTGTTTTGTGGATTTTTTAAATTAAGATGTGATTCATAACATTGCCCAACACAGAAAACTTGCCTTCATATTTCCTCCAAGTTGCATATTGTTTTAACTGTAACTTTCCAGAGAATTTTTTTAAAATTCATGATCTTCTTGAAGCTATTTTATGTAAAATAATAATCACAATAGTACTCTGATGAGATTGAGAGCGATGCTATACTCTTTATTCCCCCTCACTCCCGAGGTAGCCCTCTAGAATGGCAGCAGCAGCACATGCGGTTTCCTTTTCTCTTGCGACACAATTTTTAAGACTGCAGCTCCCTAAAGGTAAAGGTGCTGTGGCATTGGGAGGGGGTTGAAGGTGCAGGGATCCTGAAGTGGCAGTTGCAATGGCCTTAGTGTTCAGGAGTGAAGGGCAACTTGCCTTTGTGCTGCCTCTTCAGCCTTTGTCCCAGTACATTTGCACCAGCTGGTGGCACTCAAGGCAGCCCTAAGTTCGGAGCTGGAAGTCGCAGCCGGAGTCAGTCCTAGCTTTGCCTATCTATTGCAGCTAGGAATCTCAAATAAAGCCAAGAATAAATGCTTGTATTGTAGCCAAACTGGGTGCTAGATAGGAAGGCGGCTTGCAAACTCTGTCATTTTCCAAAGAACCTGGCCAAAGTTTTGCTTGTTGAGGCATCAGGACTCCTGATGATGGGATGGGGTCTTTCAAGCACTTAGTTTGGCCACCTATTAGCTCTGCCTCAGCGAGCGTCATGCAAAAGTTTGGCCAGGCTCCTTGAGAGACTGAGTTTGCAGGAGGCCAATCTGGAGAATGGTTGTAGCACAAATATTCATTCTTGGTTTTGAGATTCCTACCTGCAATGGGTCCCACTGATCCAGCAGCTGTCATGCCCCTATCAGAATCTGATTCTGAGGGGGAAGCTGAGCAGCTGACAGGGAGTGGGAGTGTGGCTCCATTGGCTGTGGAAGAAACTGGGGAAGGGAAAATCTGACTGGGCAGAGCAGGGGAGAAGTTGAGCAAGGCAGAGGGAATTCAGAGGAAGACCCAGGCTTACCCCCTCTTCATCCTAGGGCATGCAGGAAGGAACAGAGAAGGGAGCAATGTGAGTTGCATGGCTTTCAGGGGAGGAAAGGGCTTTGATTCCCTTCATTAGCTGCAACTGGGAACACAGTGTTTAAAAACGGGAGTTAAGCACAGCCAACTGTTGAGAGCAAATCATGAATTATCTGGTATTGTCGAGGCTTATCTGGGTTCCTGGCATCTTCCCAATGTGTGTGTTTTGTTAGCCTTTCAAATCTGTAATTCCTTCACCTGTCCTGTCAAGTTAATTACTGCAGCATGGTTTGTGTGGATTTTTATTTACAGTTTGTATGTATTTTGTTTTTGGACTGAATTTCCTCCACTGAAAGAGTGTTCTTGGGACAGCTTTTTCTCCAGCTGAAGGTGACCTGGACATTGGGAGCAAAATTGGAGGTACTAAAGGCAATCTTCTTATTTATGTGACTGTGTTGCTTTTGTGCCATGTCCTGGGTCATCACAGCAACTGGAAAAGATGGCGTTGAGAAACAAGCCCATTGCCAAGGTATGCACATGTCAGAGGGGAAAAAAGAAATTCCAACTTCAGCCTCCTGATGTGGCACAGGGCTTTGGGCAAAGGCTGGAGGGAAGGGCCCTGGCTCCCTCATTATCTCTTCCTCCCCTGTGTAGCTTGATTGCAGCCGGAGCCACATTGCCCTTTCCAAGCCTGTTGTCAGTGAAGCTGGGTGCCGGTGAAGGGGCTGGCTTTTTGCCGAGCTTTGTCCAGCTGTCAGGGGAAAATGGATGGGGCCTGGGGAGGAAGCCATTTCCCTTCCAACAGCTGGACAAAGCTATGCAAAAAGTCAGCCTTCACTGGCACCCAGCTTCACCAACAGCGGGTTTGCAAATGGCAATGTGGCTCAACCTGCAATCAAGCTAGACTAGGAGGGTGAGCATGAGCAAACACTAAGGAGACCATATTGAATTTGTTCTGTCTGGAAAAACGCGAGGCAGACCGGGTTCCAACAGTAACAGTCTTTATTTTTAACAGTAAAGATAAACGGAACAGTTTGTCTCTAGCCGCGTGCAGCCTTATATACGGGCTTGCCTGCCGGCTTGTAGCCCAATGACATTAGTTTGATTTAACCGCCTTTTGGTGGCTCCTTTGGATTGGTTCCTGAGTGAACCAATCCCTATGTCGGCTTTCTTAGCCAATCATATTAGAGGATTTGGAGTAAACTATTTTTATACAGAACACCCCTCCCCTCTTGGTTTAGTCCTACGTGGTGACGTAGTCACGCAGCGTAGGTGGGCGTCTTCTGATTCTACTGGACTTGCGCGGTTAATTTTCGCTGGAGACTTCAACCGGTTCGGATGGGGTTGCCTGTCTCTCCGGTCTTCTCCATGGAAACGCCTGGAAAGGTGAGTCAGCCATTTTGCTTACCGCTTGACTTTTCTCAGGCGTGGTTCCGCCGCTCCCTCCTGGTTTTCTCCGTGCAGGTCGAGCTGGCTTGGCTGGCTCCTTCGTCTGGATTTTTTCCCGCAAGTTTCATCTAACCGTAAGTTTCCTTTTTGCTCTTTTTGATTGTTCAGAATGTTCTGGGGTTTATTTTAAACAGTTCTTTATTATTTTTCTTGTGTTCCCCCCCCTTTGGTTTGTTTTTCGTCGTTTTTTTATTATTTGTGGTTGATGAGTTTGTATTGTCTTCAATGTTTCAGGAATAAGCTGGTCTATGTGCCGCTTCCATTCCCTGCCATCATCGACAGTTAGCGTAGGACCAAGGGCTGTGAATTGTGTATTTGTGCCTGGAAGCATAAGGGCCCCCTGTGAAATTTTTTGCGTAGACTAGACGCCGATTTACAAATGTTTGGAAATGGCTGGGAGGAGTCGGGGCGGTCTTTCCAAGGTGTAATTTGGGTGCAACCTGTCTAATTGCGACCTAATTTTCTTTCCCATTAATAATTCTGCCAGGCTTTTGTTGGTTACAGTGCTGGCGTGTGATATGTTGGAGGTGAGTGATAGGCGGTTAATTTATCCTGGACATCCCCAAGGTCCATTCTCTCTAAACCCTCTTTGGTAAACCTGACCATTCTTTCCAACCCTACCATTTTGCAGCCGGGTGGGCTGGCGTGGTTAGTGCATGGGCGTATACCTAGGGAGGCTTAGGTATTGTTTCAAATTGGATGGCTGTTAATTGTGGCCGTTGTCGGACACTAGGACTGTCCGGCAATCCATGGTTGCGAAGAATTATAAGATGTTAATGACCGCCTCGGTGTCGTGATGACATACTACACTTCCAGCCAATTTGAGTATGCATCTACGACAATTAAAAAAGGTAGTTCCCTAATAGGACCCGCAAAATCAATGTGGATCGAGACCAGGGGCCTCTGGTTCCCAGTCCTTATGTGCTTGTGGTGGGAAGGCCTGAGTTTTCTGAATTTAGTTACAAGTAGTAACCAGTATTCGATGTCTTATCTATACAGGCCACCAGACATAGCTTCTAGCTAGGCTTTTCATTTGTACAATCCAGGGTGCCTGCATGAAGCATACCCACCACTCTAGTTTGTAATTAGGAGGGATTACTACACCGATCACCCACAATAAACAACCTTTTGAATTGAAAAGTTTCGGTTTGTCTATGGTCCGAAAGATTTAAAGTTTTCAGTTTTTTGGATTTCCGGCGCCTTTTACTACCCAGTTAATATGGGGCAGTATGGTATGCGGGGGCCTGGCATTTTTGCGAATTTAGTCGGTGCTAGACGCATTGAGAGGCACGTTCCAGCGACCGACAACTTGCTGTAGCTGCGATACAATATCTGCAAACGATTCAGAAGCCCCGCAATACCAGTGATGCCCCCGCATATTTTAAGAAAGGCTGGCCGGAAAAAAAAACTGGCACCTCGAAGAAAGATGCTGGAGGATTGCTGGACCGGCATAGGTTCTATTTGCAGGGTGGTCATTGTTGGTGCCGGGTCTTCTCCGTCGTTGGCACGGTGCTCTGCTTTATGCGTCTGCATGGGAGATTTTGCTTCCCGGGTCGATGCGTCAATGTGTAAGAGTATGCTGCAGGAATTCTGACCATCTAGTCATTTGTGGGATAAAATGTTCGGTGTAGGCTTGTTTCCCGCCAGAATCTAGTAACGATTTATGGTCCGTTACGATCAAAATGTTCTTCCATAAAAGTATTCGTGGAAGCATTTCATTCCGGCGACAATTGCCAGGCTTCTGTCTAGTTGACTATAGTTACGTTCTGTTTTAGACAGAGTCTTTGAGTAATAAGCGACAGGTGCCTCTCTCCCATCTGGCAATTGGTGGCTTCAGGATGGCACTGACTCCAAACAGTGAGGCGTCGCAGTTACCATCAATGGAAGTGTGTTACTAACTGGATAAGAACGTGTTGTATGTTAATAAATTTTTTTATTTTCTGGAATGCTTTTTGCTCTCTATGACCCAAGATCCAATTAGTGTTTCTTTATTCCAGCAAACGGTGTAATGGTTCCACTATTGTCGCTTTGTGGGGGAAGAATACGTTATAGAATTTATTAGACCAAAAATGCCTGCCAATTCCGTTTTGTTTTTTTGGCTGTGGTGCGTCTTTAATGGCTTTGATTTTTTTCAGTAGGGTTGTATACCCTCTCCGTCAATTTAAAGCCCAGAAAATTCGACGCAATCAGTCATTAAGCAGCATTTTTCTTTTTTAACTTTCAGACGGTTCTCTGAATTTTGTTAGTAATTTCTTTAGTTCTTTTCTACTTGGGTCGTACTCTTTAAGCCGAAATCAGTAGCTGTCAAAAATATGTACGACCCTTTTATTCCATTTAATAGGCGTTCCATGAGGCTTTGGAAAACGCCTGGGCCACCACTCACTCCAAACTGGAGTCTGTTGCATTTGATGTGCTCTTTGTGGGTCACAATTGTCTGTGCCTCGGCCATTAAGGGGTCTACTGGAAGCTGTTGGTAAGCTTGTGCTAGATCTAGTTTAGCAAAAATCTTTTTCCTCGTCCCCGAGTGAGGAGTGTAGCCAATGTTGTACGAACTGGCACCGGTATGCGCTTTTGATTGCAGCGCCTAGTTCAGGGTAGACCTTGTAGTCTCTGCAGAGGTGTAGCTGACCCATCAGGTTTAACCGTGTTACTATTGGCGTCTCCCATTTAGCATGGTCAACAGGTTCCAAAACCCCTTGTGGTCAATTATTTGTTTCAATTGTTCCTCTATTTTGCTTTAATGCAAAGGAAACTCGTCTGGCCTTTAATCTCTCTAGGGCCACCTGGGGTCTAAACGAAAGGAAATTGGGGTCCCCTGATACCGCCTAGGGAGCCGCATCGAAAACGTCCTGGAACTCGTGGATCAGGTTTTTCTTCCCAGTCGGTTTGCGGCCACTCGGTCATTCCGGTCATTCCGATCCCAATGGTGCAAACCATTCGATGCCCAGGAGGCTGGGTCGGGTCTCGGTCGACTATTGTTCAGAGGTAGGACTTCGAATGCTGCTTGTAAGTGACTCGGAAATGTCCTAGACCTACCACAGGGATTCGATTCCCTGGTAGTCCTTCAGGGTTAATTTTTGTTTCTGGAGCTCTTTTAGCCTAATTTGGGACCCGTTGTTTATTGTGTCTCATGACACATTGATAGGCAAGACCTGAATCGACCTCCATCTCGCAGGTGTGCCTTCAATTTTTACGATTATTTTAATTTTTTTCCGCTTTCCGTCTGAGCGCCTTCCGATAGTGGACAGTTTTGATGGTCTTTTCTCGGTTACTGGCTCATTATTGTGCTCCCACTTTCTCTCGGCTTGTTTCGATTCAGCTTTGTGGGGGAGAGAATACTGCGTCTGTTAGGGCTATAATTTTTCGATTCCTGCAGACCTTCTCGATGTGTCCCCTTTTCTTACAAAGCTCTGCAGATGGCATTCACAGGAATCTGCAATCAGCTCGAGGGTGGTTTCCTCTGCAACCGGCGCATTCCCGCCAGTTTCTTTTTTCGCGTCTTTTTTGTTGGCGTAGGCGGTGGACCTCATTCGTCTTACTCTCCAGATTCTGACATCTCGTCAAAATCTTCATGGTGTGTGGTGGCGGGAAATTGCTTCTTCCCTCTGGTTAGGCTCGCTTCATCGTTTTCGTGTTCATTTGTTTTCATTGTGAACCGCTGACTTTTTCACGGCTTCTGCAGCTGTTGGCTTCTGTGATTGCTTTGGCTACGGTTATGTTGGGTTTATTTAGCAACTTACTTTGTAAATTAGAGTCTTTTTAAACCCAATACTACTCGGATCTCGCATGGCTTCATCTACGTTCATTTGAACTCACATGCTCTCCTCCAGGTTGTCGGATGGGCTGCGCACATATAAATCAGCGATGGTCTCGCGCTCTCTTTTTTGGTCCTTTGGATAGAATTTGTGCCGTTTGATGAGATTTGACACCACTGGTGCGTAATGAGCCTTCAACATTTGCTGGAGTTTGGGCCAGGTCATTTGCTTTATGTTCTGGGCTTCGCCAATGCCTTGGCCATTTTAAATATCGTTAGTCGCAATGCGTTAAGAAAGACAGCTCTCTTACGCTGGGTCTGAGATCCTTCCATCTCGTTACTTTCCAAGTTAACATTTGGAAACCATCTACGTAGGATTCCCAATCCTCTTCATTGGTTGAAGGGTGCGGCGGTGCAGTTATTCTGGCCATCGCTTCCAGCCTGGTTTTCAATTCACCAGCGTGCACAGTGCCTCACGTTTTTAGGACGATTCCCACCTTCGTCGCCAGTGTTTTCCGTCCGGGAAAAAACGTGAGGTAGACCGGGTTCCAACAGTAAAAGTCTTTTATTTCTTTAACAGTAAAGATAAACGGAACAGTTTGTCTCTAGCCGCGGCAGCCTTTATATACGGCTGCCTGCCGGCTTGTAAGCAATGGACATTAGTTTGATTTAACCACCTTTTGGCGGCTCCTTTGGATTGGTTCCTAGTGAACCAATCCCTATGTTGGCTTTCTTAGCCAATCATATCAGAGGATTTGGAGTAAACTATTTTTATACAGAACAGAATTGGTGCTGTTTTTTCAGCTGAATTTTGGGAGAAAATAGTCACAAATGGCACAGCAAAACAAAGCAATTATAGGTCTCTTTTATTGATGACGTTGTGAACTGGGAATTGATCCAAAGTAAAATTATTGCCTTAATACAAACATTATTCTTGGAAACAAATGCCAGTTCATTGCAAATTTAAGACCTCCATTTATTTTGTCAAATAGATTGAGATGAATAGTTTGCACCTTGACTTTGCTGCTGCAGAATCTCTCTCTTACAATGTTGTACAACCATGGAAATAATAGTATCATGCCATGCAAAATATTATGTCACAGATGGTCCTTGTTGTTGGTGGCTGTTGTTTTCTTCTGATTACTCTCCTCTTTTCAGGAATGGAAATCCTATTTTTTCTCAGAAAACTTTAAAAAGGATATAGTCAAATATTATTTATATTTTTGTCACTACCCAGATAGCAATGTAACCAGCCAAGGGTGGCTTGTGATTTTGGATATTGATTTTCAGGGTGCATATTACAGTTTTCTTCTTCTCCTTTTCCTTCTATCAGTAAATACTGAAGTACCCCAAGAATGGTCATATCTCATTATTACTTACTGCTTCAGCTTTACATATACATATTTCTGCTTATCAGTAAAAAAGCTGGCCTAAGCAAACATATTTTACTTAATCATATCTGCTATTACAGAAAGTAATGAATAAAAGTTAGAATCCTGGTGGAACTGATGATAGTAAGAAATGAAGGGGAATAGCAATGGTCAATTATGTACAAATCTTAATTATATTCTATTCTATTTAACACATCTTTGGTGCTCCTCTAGGTGCAATTTAAAAGACCTCAAACAAAATAAAATTTGAGGAACTGAATAGGTTAATTATGAGGTTAAAGCCACTTCATTTAGGGTATATTAATTTTGTTTAGGGATAGCATTTTTTGTTAACACAAAAAAGAAACAGATGAATTGTGTAGTTTGGAAATTTGCTGTTAATTCAAAATTAATAAAGTGTGGGCAGTGGCCAATCTGCCTTTCCAAATTTTAAAATTACTGTGACACTGGAAAAAAAGCATTGTTAATAGATGAGTAGTCTTATTTGAAAACATGCCCCCATCCACCCCCCACAGAGATTATTTTAATCAGTACAATGGAAACTATTTGAGTTTTAATTGATGTTAGGCAATTAGATCATATGAAAATTAATAAATTTAAGTACCATAAAATTTCACAATTTCCTAAACTTTATTTCCATTAAAACTGACAAATACTATAGGGTATCATTCTACTAATTACCATAAACCACTTATTGCCTAATAAAGTCTTTAAGCCGAAAATATTAAGAACATTGGTGACACTGCAAGCATGACATAACTTGATGTGATAAGATTAGTTCTAAATTTCATATTTGCTACAAGCTCAGGTCTCAGCCACTCATGCGTGAAAGCTGAGTTGGCTGAAATAGGTTAGGAATCTCAGAATTGAAAAAATATAAAGTAACAGTTTTAAAGTCTGCTTGTCTTCATTTCTCCTCTTACTATATTTCCTATACCTTTTCTTCTCCTAGATGAAGTACTTTCTAATATCAGAATGTCACTGAAAGGGAAAAAGTAGTCTAGAAATATAACATTTTATGTGATCTTTTTGCATAGTCAGGTCTACTTTATTTGTAATGATTTGCTACTTTTACTTCATTGGTTTACAGAATTGAGGGGGGCCAAATGAGGAGGAAGAGGAGTAGAAGAAAGAAGATCCATCAAGAAATAATCATAGTTAATTTCTATAACTAATATGACAAACCTTTTTTCAGCATATTTGCATTAAACAACTTTTAAAAATCCTTCATAAATAGCTGGACATTTTGTTTCCCCACAAAATATTAACTTTACTTTTATAAAAAAGGGGGATTGTTTAAATTATCTTTCATACAGTAAACAAAAAATTTGGAAGGTAGACTTACAAAAGTAAGTGTAAGAAATATTTCATCACAGGGCAGACCCAATACAGGATCGCCTCATACATGTTTGCTTTCCTTGTGGCCATTTTATCTTTTGCAACCATATGTTACCATATGCAGAACTTTCATTATGGTCTATATGTAATGCTGTATCTGTGCCTCAATTTTTACTTTACGATTAAAGCTAAATTAATATCTAGAAGATTCACCCACATACATACATACATACATATGTACATACATACATACATACAAACACATACATGCATACATACATAGAGAGAAAGGGAGAGAGGAAAGAGAGAGAGAGAGATAGATAGAGAGAGAGAGAGAGAGAGGAATACCACCTGTCAGTCAAAAAGAGGCATTCAGATTTTACAGAATTGTAGTCATAAAAGAAATAAAGGACTGTGAAGACATTCAATACCTACTATTGATTTTATTCCTAGATGTTATATTTCACTGTTCTCTTCCCTCTTCTTTTTCTATGCTTGGTATTCAATATAATTAGCTTCATTCCATTTTACCATTTTGTTCAGCAACTCAAATTCTGATTCTTTGCCCTTTAAGAATACAACAGTACTTTTTAGAGACCAAAATGAAGGAGACCCTACTAATATTAACATCTAATGGCTTTAAATAAGACTGTTAAGTAATTCTGATATTTATATTTTACTAGTTAAGGCACCAGGCCAGAAAGCCAGGTGCTCTGAGAACAAATGCTGCCTTATCCATGAAAGCCAGTTGGGGAATTTTGGGTCAGAAAAGTTGCGTTCTCTCTTTCTCTTAGCCCATCCCATCTCACAGAATTGTTGTGGGAAAACTCGAAGGAGGAAGGTGTGTTCTGTATGCAAATAACTGGTTTCAAATAATACATTCTGATTGGTTTACTTAGAAACGAAAAGGGGATTGGTCAAAAGGACACCAATCGCGTGCGAGGCGGAGAGGCTAGCATAAATCAAACAATTAGCTCATTGGCTACAAGCCGCCGGGAAAATGCTATAAAGACCGGCGCGGCTTGAGGCCAATGTTCTTTTCTACAACTCTGCTGACTAAAGAAATAAGACTTTTGCTGTTGGAAACCACCGGTCTACCTACGTGATTTTCCGGACAAAACACGTAGGCGACGAAAGGTGGGATTGTCACTGCATCGACAGAGACCAGGGGGGGCACGCAGAGTTGATCGTAGAAAATTCCAAGACAGCACAAAATTGGCTGGGAACAACGCACCGCACCGGCCCTTTTTATCCCAACGAGGAAGACTGGGATTCGTATGCAGCACGCTTTCCAGATGTACCTAACTGAGAGCAATGAGAAGTAGCGAGGACATTTCAGAAAACAAAAGAAGCCATTTTTTCTAACGCACTGCGGACTCCGACCATTTTCAAAAATGGCAAAACAGCTCTGACGAAACCCCGATGAACGTTAACACAGTTACACCTGGTCCGATCTCCTCAGAAGACTACTGAAAAGCGACAATCTACGCACCAACGGTGTCAAACCTCATCAATGACGGACATGAATTCTACTGGACGAGACAGAAGAACGTGTGGACGCAATAGCGTGCATTATAGTCGCTCCGACAGTAAGGGAGAGAGTGCGAATTCTTAAACACTGATGAGGCGCTAATGAATTGAGATCTCGGGATGATATCTGGCGCTTGAGTGATCTCAAACAGGCAAGTAAGCTACTGACAAGCACGTAAAAAAAACAAATGTAACCTTGAGAAATGTTGAGGGCTCCATCGCGAGAATCCACAGCCGCTGAAGCCCCCCTCGCAGAAAAATTAACAACTTGAGCCGAGATACCATGAAGACAATGAATCACAAGACAGTTATGAAACCAAAAGCACCTGGAATATGTTACCTACGATAACGATAAAAAGAGACGACACAAAAGAAGGAAAACAATTCTCCCAATCGTCTTACACCATAACGAAAGACTATATGGACTAGACCTATCCGAGATTCAGACGATGGAGACGATCGACAGGTCACTCCAACGATTATGCCTAAGTACACTGGAGCGCGGATAAGAAAATTATACTGGTGCGAGCGCTATACTGCGAGATAATCACACGAGAGAGCGGAAATGCAGGGTATATCTCGTGCTGCAATCTGCTCAGAAGTTGTCAGAAACATAGAGTCTGGCATATCGAGAAAGTCTGAAGGAACAAAAAACTCAGAGACAACGAGAATGGCTCAGATTCCCTCCACACAAGCTGAGGCCAGGCGAATCGCGAGATCTAGGAAAGTAGGACCGCGAAACAAGCAAACCGCAAACAGGAGAAGAATATCAATAAAAACTGTATACAATTAAGGAGAAGCGCTAAGACGGTGAAAGCGAAAATGAAAGTTAACGTAGCAGTAAGAATTGAAGGAGAAGCCCTGCGAAATGGAAAGTGACTTCAGGGATCTTTTCCTATCCTATTGTCTCTGAGAATCACCATAAAACAACTAGTTCGCTGATAATTCGAAACGACAGAACTAAAAAAATCAGCGCTAACACCTGCAGGAAATACCAGGGAAACGAATCCCGAGAGTTGGCTATGAGGCCAATCAAAAGCTCATCGCTACAAACAGCATGTACGAGCTGAAATAAATTAGCTTACAAATAAAAGTACATCCGTTGACCATTCAGCATCTGAACGTGCGATAGGATCCAGTGAGCCAATACAATAGGATAGCTCGTAAATAGTTTTCCGCAACTATTGGCATCAGGGATCATATTGACCGGGATAAGAGTCACATTACTTGAAATTTATCGGCCGATGTAGCCCAACCGACTGGGAGGAAGACCTTAATCGGGAATTTCCCACAACTGTGTTCGTACGGGCATCACTGGCAAAGTACGGGGAAACCCTATTTATTTCGATGTCTAACCCACAGGTTACCCCTAAAGATCTAAAAAGGCCAGGCGAGTTCCGTTTGCTTTAAAAGAATACGTTGAGAACAGTCTAAATAAACTAGTAGCTCAGGGCGGTGGTCTAGAGTCCACGATGTGACCATGCCAAATGGGAAAACACCGATAGGTCACACCTATTAAGCCATGATGGGTCAATCCGAAATTCCTGTGGTTTGAACTTACAAGGCGACCCTGAACACGCACTTCACAACAGAGCGGCCTTACCCCGGTTGCCAGTAGTCCAGCATTTGTACATTCCCTGGGGGGAGGAAATGATTTTTGCCAAACTCGACCTGGCACAAAGCCATACCAACAAACTCCCAGGTAGACCCCGAACAGCGGAGGCACAAGACCTATAGTAACACACAAAGGGGCATTCAGATGTAATGAGACTCCCCAATTTGAGCCCACTAAGGTCCAGACTTGTTTGCACCAGGCATTTTTTCATAAGCCTACATGCGACACGTGCCTCCTAACGGACTACAGGGAGTCGTACCGTACTTCGACAACCGTCCTAATCTCAGCCAAAAAGCGAAAACCAACTTAAACAGGACACTCAAAAAGCTCTATAAGCTAAATTCAGGGAAGGCGGGTACTAAAGATATAAAAAAAGGAATAACAGTGCTGCCTTGGCTAAAAAGGAGGATTTCGAATGTCTGGGCTATTTATGACGGAGAGATGGGTATTACACCCACACGAAAAAGAAAACTAAAGCCATAAATAACGGCACCGTAACAAAAAGAACAAAAAGCGATGTTCAAGGCATTTCTGATGGCTAATAAATCTTTTTATAACGTCGTTTCCTACCAAATAAGATTGGCTACAATAGCAGAACCGCTGTACATCCGGTTACTGGACAAAAAAAGCAATTTTGGACGTTGGCCGGCACCAAAGAAAAAAAAGCCTTTTTCAACAATATAAAAAGGATTGCTAACTTCAAACACACCGTTTCTATCCAATTTAGCGACACGCTACCTTATTTTGAGAGTGAACCTGTGACGCATTCACCGTTTTGGAGTCGGAGCCATTCGCTGAGCCACCATACTCCCGGACGGAAGAGAGGCGACCCGTCGCGTACTACTCAATAAACTCTGTCAATAAGGCCTCTGAGCAACTTACAGCCAATGGAAGAGAGGCCATTAGAATGTCGCTGGGCGTAAAGCGTTTTCATGAATATCCTTTAACGGTGCGGGTTTTTTCAAATGTTGCTACAGACCACAAACCGCTACTTGGAATCTTGGCGGGAAACAAGCCTCACACCAAAATCCTGTCCCCAAGAATGACTAGGTGGTCGGCAGTTTTCCATAGCAGCCACTCATACACACCTAATACACGCGGGGAAACACAATCTTTCCCATGCCGGACGCTATTGAGAGCACCATTACCAGCTACGGAAGTAAGACCTAGCACTCAACGATGGACTGCCTACAGTATAGAGGACCTGCCCCTGAATCTACCCATATCTCCCATGCGCTAATGGTTTGCCGAGCCACGGCCAAAAAGACTCACTTGTACTGCCCGGCATACTTAACTGAGGTATGGTAGAGTTGGCCGGGAAAATCAAAAAACCGAGACTTTATAAACCTTTCCGGAACCTAGACACAACCGCCCGAACTCTCTATAGAGAAGGATGTTACTCGTGTGGGCCGTGTGAGCTGGGTAGTATTCCCAAAGCAAATTGCCAAAACAATTGGGTGACTGAGCATGCTGCATTGAGGGGACACCCGGAATCTGTTAAAATTGAAAAAGCCTTTGCGAAGGAGCCTATGTTCTGTGGGCCGCGGCATTTGATAGGACATTGACTAGTTGGGTCACCTCGTGCCAGTGGCCAGAGAGCAGAGACATCTCCATCACAAAAAGCACACCATAAGGACTGGGAAGTTTCCAAAAGGGCCCGCTTGGTCGCGGGATCCATGGTCATATTTCGCGCGGCCCTACCAATGCGACACAGTTTTTCTGAAATTGCGCTCAGTGGACGCATACGCTCCAAGTTGCGCTAGACGGTAAAATTATGCACATCAACACGACAACAGAAATGGTGAAGAAGGGAATCTAGAACAAACCTGTTTGAACCCTACGGATCCTGCCGGACGGTACTAGATGTCCGATAACGGAATCAACAAGCCAGCTACTATCGAAAATACATAGCCCTCCCTGAGGTATAAGACCATGCCCACCGTGCCGGCCATCCGGGGCAAACGGTAGGCTGAAAGAAAGGTTCGGTTTCCCAAGGAGGGTTTGGAAAGGGCATGGACACTTGGGACGTCCAAAGCAAAATAAAACAGGTCTACTCCACCGGCCAAATATAACACAAGTACACCAAAACCAACCAAAACCCCATCAAGAGAAACTACTGATGGAGAAAACTCAGATCGCAGACTGAGATCGGTCTTACATCCAAACTTTCACACCAGAAACCCCCTGACTCTTACTAGAACGATTGCAGGAGCTATCATAATTGGCGATGTTGGTGTTAGCTGCAGATAAAATTTTACGGGAGAACCCTTTGAGGCTCGGTACCGGGACAGTCACGAGCACAGAAACTTTAAAGGACCCAAATCCTACGGATTAACGGATAGACGATGGCCGGGAGTAGGGAAGCGGCACATTGACCCTCTAGCTCGGACCGAGTCCGAAATTTAGAAGGAACGAAAAAACACTAACCTAGACAATTTCACAAAATACATTCGAGAATTTCAAACCAAAGAGGGAGGGCGAAACACGAAAAATCTAAATAAAAACCGTTTTAAGACATATGCGAAAAACACACTAATCAAAAGAGCCAAATGGGAGACTCACTGTTTGTGAGAAAGTTAGCGAGGAGAATCAATCCGGAAGGAGGCCAGCAAGCCATGTCTCAACTCGGCTCCGGAGGAAAACGGGCGAGGAGCGGCGAAGCCGCCGGCCCAAGCAACTCAGGCGCGGCCGCATGATGGAAGGCCTCACCCTTCCAGACGGTTCCAGAGAGAAGCCACAGAGGAACAGCAGCACCATCCGAACTGGTTCCGAAGACAACGGCCACAAATTGAACCGCCGCAGGTCCAGTCGAGTTCAAAAATGAAAGCCCGCCATACTTACGAGACTATCGGATCTGCTCAGACATAGGACAAACATAAGAGGAGGAGGGGTGTTCCGTATGCAAATAACTGGTTTCAGAATAATAGTTCTGATTGTGTACTTAAACCGAAAAGGACTTGAGGTATCAAAAGGAACTGCCAGCCGACCGGGAATCTGGCCAAAATCAACAATGTCATTGGGCTACAAAGCGCGCCGTGGGTCCGGGAAAAATGTATTAAAAGACATGGGCGGGCTTGGAGCCAGTGTTCCTGGTTTCTTCTACACTCTGACTAAGAAATAAAGACTTTGCTGTTGGAACCCGGTCTACCTCGTGTTTTTCCGGACAAAACAAGGTGTATCTGATATATTTAATTACTTGAATTGTTTGTAAAACTAATAAAATCATAAATAAATATGTGTATTGTGTTATTAAATACACCTTTTTGACTTCAGGCTTAGTAACTGAGAAAAGAGCAAAAATGTTATGGCATTTATCACAGATTTTTTTAGACAAATTGTCAGAATGTTTACACGCTATATTTAATGGGGGGGGAAAGAAAATGAGTCAGTAAAAGAACATGAATTTTATGAGTTTGTCTACTTCCCCCCCAACTACCATTTTATGAACAGTTTCTTATATAACTCTAGTTTGTTTGTTTTTTTAAAAAAAAATTATTAATTTTACAACTAAAAAAAACAACTCGACAACACATAGTTGTTGTACATGAAAGAGTAGAAGGAAAAGAAAAAAGGGATAGGAAAAAAGAAACAGAAAAAATTTAAAAACATTCTTATTTTCAACAGTTTGTAGGATCTTTTCTTCCCTTAATTTTACCATATCTGCACACCTTGTCTTACAAAAATTTGTACATCACTCATAAATTTTTCTTATTCTTACTATCTTATGATATAAAGTGTATCTTTGTTCTAACCATTTATACCAATAATTCCAACTATTATAATATATTGAATTATCTTTGTTTTTTAAAGCTAAAGTTAATCTGTCCATTTCTGCGCAATTTG
>BHFT01023229.1:0-43825 GCA_004320025.1 Laticauda laticaudata
CAGGCTAGCCGCTATATAAAGGGCTGCCGCGGCTTGGGCTATGTTCCGTTTCTTTACCTAGTGGTTTGTAATAAAGAATTGTTGTTTGGAACCCAGTCTCCTGAGCTTCTTTCCGGACAGAGCAGGAGGAGTAATCAAAAACGTTCAGAGGACATCAGACTGGGAAAGGTTGGTTGGTTAAAGAATACACTGGCTTTGTTTCTCTTTCAAAAACCCAGTCATTTATTCAAATGATTCATTATCATTTCCTTTATTGATTTTCTTGATTGAGATTTCTTTTCCCCCCTTCTCCTTTGCTCCCTGATGTAGAAAGTTTCATTTGGTTATTATAGCTTCAGATAGTCCTCAACTTCTGATCACAATTGAGGGCAAAATTTATGTTGCTAAGCAAGGTATTTGTTTCGTGATTTTTGCCCCATTTTGACTTTTCTTGCTGCAGTTGCTAAGCAAATGATTGACATTGTTAAGTGAGTAAGATGGCTGTTAAGTGAATCTGGCTTCTCGATTGACTTGGCTTGTCTGAAGGTTGTAAAGACTGACCTTCTGGAACATGCACCCATCATAACCATGAGTCAGTGGCTGCAATGGTCGTAAGAGTGAAAATGGTCATAAGTCACTTTTTTCAGTGCCTTCGTTATTTCAAATGGTCACTAAACAAATTGTTGTACTTCATATTGTCGAAGGTTTTGTCTTCCTTTGGCTATCATGATAGCTCATTTTGAAAGCCACTTAAATATTTTCTTCTTTGAAATTTTGGTTTCGTCTTTCATAGTGTCCCTTATCTCTTCTCCAGGTCCTTTTTTTCCCCCATAAGTGTACTGAATCTGTTGCAAGCATTGATCTTGTATTCTGACAGTGTGTCCTCCAGAGCAAGTCTGCTCCCATATTTTCTGAGCACAATCCAGATGTTTTTATCAATCATTAACAATCTGTTCCACAATTTGCACCTGGAAGTGTCCTGGTTGGCTGAATTGTATCTCTCCATCTTTTGAGTTTGATTCTGGTGGTTGATAGTTGTATTTCTCCAAACCAGAGCTTCCTCTAATCCCAGATTTTTCCATTTCCCCAATTTTGATTTTATAGTGATTCATTAGTAATAGGATGCTTTTTCTCAGTATTGCATTCATCACCTCTCGCAATTTTCCTTGGAATTCCTCCATTTTTTTCCCTGCATATACAGCTGTATTATATACATACAGTTGTATAATTTTGATGCGACCTAGTGATTAATATGCACCATAAATCTACTCTTTCTGCTATAATCTGCCCATTTATCAGATTTATCACACATTTCATTAGCAATGCACATTTTGAGTATTCATTCCTTTGTATGGTCTCATATCTTAACAGTGTATTACAAAAATCATCTGATTTAAGGTGACCTATCCCAGTTCACTGGTTTGTCTGAAACAACTAACTTAGAGCACTGCATTCTTAATTGTGACTATGTCAGGTTTTTCTAATTTCTGTGTTCCAATTGTACATATCTTAGTAAAATTAGGAATTCCTCTTTTAACCAGCTAAATATGAGCCAGCAGTGTGCAGCAGCAAGCAAAAAAGCTAATGCAATCCTAAATTGAATTAACAGAGGAATACAATTGAGATCAAGGGAGGTACTAATACCAGTCTATAAAGCCTTAGTACGACCACACTAAGAGTACTGCATCCAGTTTTGTTCACCAAATTACAAAAAAGATGTTGAGACTCTAGAAAAAGTACAGAGAAGATCAACAGAGATTAGGGGACTGGAGACTAAAAAATATGAAGAACGGTTGCAGGAACTGGGCTTGGCTAGTCTAGTAAAGAGAAGGACCAGGGGAGACTTGATAACAGTGTTCCAGTATTTCAGGGGCTACCACAGAGATGAAAGGGTCAAACTATTTGCTAAAGCACCTGTAGGCCAGACAAGGAATAATGGAAACTGAACAAGGAGAGATTTAACCTGGAAATAAGGAGAAACTTTCTGACAGTGTGAACAATCAACCAATGGAAGAGCTTGCCCTCGGAAGTTGTGGGAGCACCATCACTTGAGACTTTCAAGAAGAGATTGGACTTTCCATCTGTCAGAAATAGTGTAGGGTCTCCCACTTGGGCGTGGGGGGGGTTGGACTAGATGACCTACAAGGTCCCTTCCAACTCTGATTATCTGTTATCTGTAATACTGGCATGTCCAGGTGCCAGAGTGACTTTGTCCAATACAAGCTTTTTCCCTCCAGCATTTGGCCTCAACCCTAAACAGCATTCTCCCCTGGCAAAGTGTTTCTCATTGAAAAATGGTTAAATTACTTAATTAGTAAAAAAAAAAGAGAAAAACATTTGAGCTTATTATTCACACATATTAATGACACATTTCAAATGCCTAAATATTGGAACTGTTCCATTGATGTCCTACTTTCAAGAAAAGCAGAAAAACAGAATTGGAAGGACCTTGGAGGTCCATCTCGAGGCTCAGTCAGGAGAACCTATATACTGTTCTGAACAAATGGATGTCCAATCTCTTCTTGAAAACCTCCAGTCATGAACGCCCACAATTTCTGGAGGAAAATCATTCCACTGCCTAATTGTTCTCACTGTCAGACATTTTCTCCTTAGTTCTAGGTTAGTTCTCTCCTTGATTGGTTTCCATTCATTGCTTCTTCTCCTGCCTTCAGGTGCTTTGGAGAATAAGTTGACTCCCTCTTCTTTGTGTCAGTCCCTTAGATATTGGAACACTGCTATCATGTCACCCCTAGTCCTTCTTTTCATTAAACTAGACATACGCAGTTCCAGCAACTGCTCTTCATATTATGTTTTAGCCTCCAGTCCCCAAATCATCTTTACTGTTCTTCTCTGTACTCTTCCTAGAATATGGCTGGAAAGATAGAGACCTTTCAAGTTATTGTCCAGTTAGCTCCTAAGTATTCCCAGCAAATATTGTGGCTTTGGTATATGGTTATTTTATATCCAGATGTACTTGGGAAAATACAACATTCTTCCCTAATAGCAAGGAAAGTATCTTCCAACTTGGAGTTTCAACATCTGATACAAAACTCTCTAAATCTTTGCCAGGAAAACCTTAATGTTTGCGCCCTCTGGGAAACAAGAGGAGAGTCTGTTTGGTGTAGTGGCTGTAAGGCACCAGAATAGAAACTGGGTGACTGTGAATTCTAATCCTGCCTTAGGCACAAAGCCAACTACATGCTCTTGGGGCAATCACTGTTTCTCAGCCCTAGGAAGGAGGCAATGGCAAGCCACTTCTGAAATCTTGCCAGGAAAACTGCAGTGACTTGTCCAAGCAGTCAATGGGGGACCAGTAGCCAATGGGGGACCCCGTCACCATCCCCCAAAAGGAAACAAGAGAGTTAAAGTTTTAAAATTTCAGGAGGGAAATAGCAATTGAAGCCACTAAAAAAGAGAGTGGAATGCATATTGCAGGAATGCATATTGCAGTCTACTGAGAGCTGATGACAGTCTGAAAGGGGAAAAGCGGTTTTGAAAGAAATTTGAGAGAAAAGATTTGGTAACTTACTCACCAGATGATAATGGAATTATGGATGTGCAAGGGGAAAAAAGATTAATGAGACTGGAGTTTGGATATATCACATGACTTTGATCAATACAGCTTTATTAAATACACTGTTATTAAAATAATGTTGAAGGAACCATAAATAATTTCAGAATAGCGCTGCTGCCAAATATTTTTTTAGAATGTTTTAGAAATGAATGAGTCTTGCTGCACCTACCCTGAGGCATTGCAAAACCAAGTTCACTTGCCTCCAGTTAAACACACAGACACACACACACAAAGCTTACACTTTGATGGGATGGGACAGAAAGATTTAAGGTTTTTGAAACTAAAGGGTGTTGGGAGGAATCCTTGACTGTTTCTCCAGTTATTTGGCAGAGTTTAGCATTTGTTTGATCTGCTTTCATGAAACTACTTTGCTCTGCAAAAGAGAAAGAAGGAGAGCGGGAGGGAAGAGAGAGAGAGAGATAGAGAAACAGAGATCTGTAGAAAAAATTAGCTAAGAAAGGGAAACACCAGCAGATGTCTCCATGGGGGTGCCAGAAGTATCTTTTGAACCAGGCAGAAGGTTTTCTATACGTAGGTGGACTCCAACAGCAGAACAGTTTTACCATGCCTATGGTAATTGCTATTTTCTGCTCATTCATTTTACTGTCCCTTTTCTCCCAAAGATGCTTTTTCAAAAGGCAACTGTATTTCGTTTTTCCTTGAAGATGTTTCACGTCTCAACCAGAGGTGGTATTCAGCAGGTTCTGAATACCAGTTCTGGAGAACCGGTAGCGGAAATTTTGAGTAGTTCGGAGAACCGACAAATACCACCTCTGACTGGAAATTTTACAGTGTCCTTCCCCTGTCATACCCACAGAACCGGTAGTAAAAAAATTTGAATCCCACCACAGATCTCATCCAAGAAGCTTCAGAACTGAAGAAGCTTCTTGGATGAGAAGCGAAACATCTTCAAGGAAAAACCTGGATATCTGAGAATTTCCACAGATATTCCCTTTCTCATTGTCTCGTGCTATCTATTTGTTACTAACAAAATTTCTATTAACTACATCTCCAGTCTTTCAGTGAAGGACCTTCATGCAGGTCCTCTCTTAAATGTGAAGAGAAACTTCCAATACTTCCTGTTTGATAAATGATACCTAAGAACCATTACATGTGGAAGTGTCTTTAAGTTTCAACCAGAACTTCAACATGTTTTTTTTTAAGAGCAAAGAAATAAATAACCCAAAATATCGCAAGCAACTGAGCAACTAAATTGTGTATCACGATTTAGAATATTTATTTATTTATTAAAAAGGGCAGCATGTAGAAAACTGATTTTATTAAAAAAAAAAACCACTTGTCTAAAGCTGCTTGATGAATGTTTTGGTTATAATGAAGACAATCAGATAATGAAATCAGGATGAGAGCACAAAAATGATCAGTCTTAATTGAACATTTTTCCCCAACTAATTATCTAATCAGTTCAGCTACTGCATACCCAGCACCTGGAATCTGAGGAGGAGAAAACTAACAAACTGAAAGGATTTTGAATTTGGAAGTATAAATACGCTTAAATACAAAATATGACAGTCAATATAATAAATCATATAGTAATTTAAGTTATCCGGAGAAAGGGAGCTAACAGATAACAGATCATCAGAGTTGGAAGGGACCTTGTAGATCATCTAATCCAACCCCTTGCCAAGCATACCCTACACCATTTCTGACAGATGGGAGTCCAATCTTTTCTTGAAAGTCTCAAGTGATGGCGCTCCCACAACTTCCGAAGGCAAGCTGTTCCATTGGTTGATTGTTCTCACTGTNACAACTTCCGAAGGCAAGCTGTTCCATTGGTTGATTGTTCTCACTGTCAGAAAATTTCTCCTTATTTCCAGGTTAAATCTATACAAATATGTATTTGCCCACCCAAAATCTTCTTTCAAACAGCTTATATACTAGTGCCACCTGTAGCCTAAGGAAATGAAAAGATAGCAGGCAAATTCAAGTAACCATCTCATCATTATTTTATAATTTTTAAGGCATCCTTGAAGAATGGAGAAAAGGGAAACAAAACTCTGGCATCCCAATGCTTGCTTTTAAACAGTTGTAATACTGTCCAAACATCAACACCTGGATCATAATTATTTAAGCAGAATGAAGCTTCCATATACTGACTTCAAATGAATTTAATAACACAGTTGACAAGACAATTGGGCAAGTTCCTGAAAGCTACAGACCATTTTTACAAAAGATTTTTTTAAACTGATATTTGCATATTTCCAATGGTCGATTTATTCCTCTTTGACTGAGACCATTTATTGAGGATAAACTGAGGATGTTAACATTTTATTTTATCTTGTTAATAATACTATCTCATTTTCCAGTTCTCCTTGTTACATGTTTCAGGAAACACTATGGATGCTAGGTTTCTTGAAGGCAAAAAACATGCAATCAAATAAACAGCTGGGCTAGCTGGAAGAAGTTATCGTGCTGTGAGATGATTATTTACAAAAGAAAGGCTAGCTAGTGGGGTCCATCAGGGATCTAATAATATCTATACAGTATAAAGCTTTTTGGCTATTACTGTATCATCAGGATTGCTAATACTAGCAAAAGGCCTTGAGGTGAAATATTCCTGAGGTAATTGTGGAATTATTGACACCCTGGGGTAAGATCAACACACTATACAACAACCTCAGCCTGTCATTTTTATGTTCTGTCGTAACGATTAACCGACACAGAAAAGTTGATGCTCATCAGAAGTATGTCCCCTTGCCTCCCTTTCAGTTATAGTCTCATTTTAAGAAGTATTACTCACCCTGTGATGAATCTCCTTGTCAGAAAACATCAGGATGTTTTTCTTACTGTCTGATACACTTGGTGTTTTCTCTAATAGTTTATATCTGGATTAAAAACTCCAGAAAAACATATGAAAGGAAATCCAGTAGCCTTTTTATTTATGTCGCCTCAGTAATTTCATCATGTATGCTATTGGTGCTGTGTCTCCTGGAAAGCAGCATAAGCATTCATTTAGGCCCAATTTAAATTTACACAGATGTCAGTAGGATTTATGTGCAATTTATTCAAATTCAACCCTCTCAATTTAACTAAAGGATGAGTTATTTGCAAAGTGCTTAATGTTCTCTGAGTTTGGTTGTTTTTCTTGAGACCAAGTTAGAACATACAAACATAGGGCTGAAAGGAATCTCACAGGCCTTCTAGTCCAATTCCCTGCCAGAAGACCTCATACCATTCTGGTCAAATGATTGTCCAGGCTTTTTTTAAAAAAAAAAACCCTCAGAAAAGTACCCACAAGTCTGGAAATTGATTCATTGTTCATTAAGTCCATTGATTAATTGTTCTTGCTGTCCAGAAATTTTCCTTACTTCTAGGTTGGGTCTTTCTTTAACAAGCTTCTACCCATTACATCTTGTCCTGCCCTCTGGTGCTTTAGAGAATAAATCAATACCCTCTTTTCTGTGATAGCTCCTCAAGTACTTGAAGACAGTTATCATATTCCCCCCAATCCTTGTCTTCAATGGTTGAGGGAGCTAGGTTAGACATCCGAGCTCTCTCAACTGTTCATCATACGATTTAGCCTCCAGACCCTTTATCATCTTTGTTACTCTTGTCTGCATATTTTCTGGGATCTCAGCATCATCAGAAAGGTAGACAACAGCAGAACATGTAGGCAAACTTCTACCAGTTAGTTTGTTAATGAAAGGTCTACAAGAAAACAACCAAGCTCAGAAAGCACCAAGGACTTCACACTTCAACCCTGAGCTACAAATATTCCCTTCTGTTGAAATGAGTTATTTCTATGTCAAATTTCTAGGAATCCTTTTCCTTAACCTTCCAGGACCACAGAAAGGCCAATACATTCTGGTACCCACCTGTGCAATTCAGGATAGCAAATCTGACATTATGTGGCAGTAGCAGTGGTGGTGGTGGTGGCAGAGGGAGTGGTACACCTGTAGACCTCGGGTATTCAGCATAACTTCTTCCCATTTTGAGACTTTGCACAATCATTTAAATGTTGCTCAACATTAACAAAGGGAGAAAACTCTACCCAACTCTGTGGTTTCTTCCCCAAGCCCCAAAAACTTTAACCTTAGAGACAAATGATAACTGGAGTGGGGAAAGGATTCTCCAGACATCTCCCGCACGATAAGCGCACCAACGTGCCTACTGTCCCTGTCCTGTTGTTTCTTTTCTTTTATGTATCCATGTCATGTATTTATAACTATGTTTATACTTACACCTGTTATCTTATAATCACTTGACAAAATAAAATAAATGAATAAAAATAAACAAATAAATTAAGAATTTTCAGTGGAAAGAAGTATAAATCATGTTTGAGAAAGTGCCACATTTGAAGGAGGAGGAAGAGGACAGGCAAGAAGGAAGAGGAAAAGCCCTCTTGTGTAATATGCAAAACGTGCCTTAAGAAGCGATTAGTGTTTAATGTGAAACATAACAGAAGTGTTTAGAAATACATTTCTCTTAGTTAGAAGGCTGAAGGAAGGACTACTCTATATTTTTGTTCTTTACCCTTGGGAAGCCATGCAAAAGCAAAGGAAAAGGGCAGAAAGGGAGGGAAACAATATTTTTTAAAAAATCCTTTCTTAAACCAAGACAAAATCCTTCCTGACAAATTCAATAAAGCAAAAGAGAAATCTCTCCCTGGTTATACAAAGTATTTGGACAGGGCATCATTCTGTTCTCAGGATGATGAATAGGTTTTGCTGGCTACAAAGTGGGGGAGGAATGACTGAACCAATAGATGTGGGAGGAACTCAGGTGCCTTTCCATGAATTTTTATATAACCACAGCTGTGCCCCCTTCAGAAGAATCTTCTAAGAATATGTTGCTGAGCTGCATAAATTCAAAGCTGCCCTTTCTGATAATTCAGATTTCTCCTTTAGGGAAAGGAAGAATGTTCTTCATTCTCAAGTATGAAATGGGACACATTTGAAACTTAAAAGGGATTAATCCTGCTAATTTTACTGCATCTGAAAAAGCAAGAAAAGTATAATTTGAAATAGCCTACAAAGAGAATATTGGCAGCTATAATGCAACACTTCCTGATCAGGTAGACTTCAATTCTCATCGGTTTATTAGCACATCTTCTCATGGCATAGTTGAATTGTTATTCTGTTCCATTGGGTCATAGCCAATTCCTGGGACCTCCAAGTATCAGCAAGATCTGTTGAAGTATAAGGAGAATCCAACTCCAGAAGATGCTCCAGGAATCCAAACATGGCACTGGAACAAGGTAACTATGAACTGCCTTAAAAAAAATCTCACCCCATCTGTCTTATTGTGGGTAGCCCTTCAGTCACTACTAACCTGGAGCTAAAAGAAAATATAGTGGCATCATTAGGAAGTTAATAATGGCAAGCTACTTCTATCGATGTGTCAAGAATATTTATGGAAGGTTTCTTTCTTTCTTTCTTTCTTTCTTTCTTTCTTTCTTTCTTTCTTTCTTTCTTTCTTTCTTTCTTATTCAATGCAATTCCTTCCTTTAAAACATGGCAAAAATTGCTAAGCTTTAGACAGGGGCAGCTCTTACATTAGGATTCTTGAATTCAGAAGATAAGCAGGGTTGATCTTATTACTTAGATCTGTGTTTCTCAACCCTGACAACTTTTAAGATGCCTGGATTTCATTTCCCAGCATTCCCGAGCCAGCATGTTGAAGTCCAGGCATTTTAAAAAATTACCAAGGCTGAGAAACACTGATTTTGACTTGAGACCCATCTGGGAATTTTTGATGGCTAAAGTGAGAAGTATATATATTTTCTGGGAAAAAGCAATGGGAAATCATTTTTTTAAATAAAAAATTTAATGTCCTTCCTATGCAATGGAACTACATTTCCCAAAATTCCTTTGTATTCACCAGCTAGGAACTCTGGGATCTGCTGCTCTAAGACAGGGGAGTCAACTGGCAGCCCATGGGCCAGATGTGTCGCACACAGGCCACACCCACTCCCAGCTCCGCAAATGGGGAAAACACCACAAAACATCATGCGCTGGCAATGTGATGTAGCGAGTTTGACACCCGTGTTCTAAGAGGACCGAAGGGTGCCAAAACTGGGGAAAGGTGATTAAATTCAGCCAGCTCCTGACAATTTTTGCACTGCTGCCAAATTCCTCTTATTTACTTGCGTTACTCATGCTATTCCCTTTCATGTAAAGCTTCAGCCTGGAATGTAGGAGTTAACTACTGTATATCCGTTATTCTGCATTATTAAAATTAGTGAAGAATATTCTTCAAAAAAACCCTGCGAAATATGTTTTTTTAAACATCTCAGATAACCAAGTTCAAACTGAGTTCATTAACTGCTAGTTTTAATTGTCCTCACTGGGAGTGTCGGGACTGGGTTTCACCGGCTGATTTAATTTGCAAGTATTCCACCCACATTACATCCTAGCTTCTTCACCAATCCTCTCAATGCTATTGAAACCTGTCTCCACTCCACATTTTTCCTCTTCTGGGTTCTGAACAATTCTGGACAAGATCAGTTGGCATCAAGAGAAAAGCACTACAAAATGTACATAAATCTCTAGCTGTAAAAGTTGCTTTTAATTTCCATCTATTGACTATTATCAGCTGAATTGCACTTACTTGTAGATTAATCACTTTGATGTGTCATAGCCACTGATGCAGAGAAGGTACCAAAACAGTAAAAAAAAATTAAAATAAATAAAAAAGTTAGATCTTGCCTTGATTTATTTCCCCCCAAATGCTTCTGGAAAATAATTATTAAAAAAGGAATGTTTGATTTTTTTTTATGAATGTACATGCACACTGCTTTATCTTTGCCTGTTTAATGGTAACCAATATAATGGGGAAATTTTTTCTTTTGCACAAAAGAAATGACATAACCATATATCCAGGAAAGCTTGCTTCACTGACAAGTATTTGCTGTGGAATTAGCATAAATGAATGAACAGCCTGTTGAGGTCAGAATCCACAGTAGACTATCAATTTCTGGCAGGCTGATGACCGCAAACTCTGAAACATTGTTAAATTTAAATTCATCAGAAAATATTATATTCTTTTCCAGAAACTGCAGAATAACATATTGAACAAGCCAAATACCCTCAAATCTTATCTGATGATCTACTTTGATGAATTCTTATTAACAGATTTAACAGATAATCAGAGTTGGAAGGGACCTTGTAGGTCATCTAGTCCACCTCCCCCACCCAAGCAGGAGACCCTACATCATTTCTGACAAATGGCAGTCCAATCTCTTCTTGAAAGTCTCAAGTGATGGTGCTCCCACAACTTCCGAGGGCAAGCTAGACCAACTGAAGTACAGCAGAGAGAAATTTCTTACAAAACCATCTTATGCAACCACTACACCTGAGATAAGTCACAGTAGCTTTCTAGATGTTGCTGAATCTCTCCATTGTTACTCTTTGCTAACATGACATTGACTAATGTGAGGGTTGATTGATATGGCTGTCCAATAACAACTCACCGCCAACCCCCACATTACTTAGCTAATGTAATGGAATTGTGTTCCTTTGCCAAAACAGAATAAAATGTAATAAGCTAAGCTGTGGGGTGGTGTGGGGGCAACAGCAACAGCTTGCACAATCGGAATGAAAATTAGCACCACTGTTTATAAAACAAGTTTGTAATCAGGTAAGCCAGTAACAATGTTGACCACCAGAATGAGAAACAAGGATGCCAGTGGAACATCACAAAAAGTAGCTTTTGCTCAAATTTTCAAACAAGGCCTGCAGAAGAACCTACAGGATCTCCTTCAGAGCTTTCTAAAGACTGGTGATTAGGAGAGCAGTAGATAATGCTTGCAGCTTTGAACGTCGTCACCAAATAGCTGGAGATGATCCTTTGTTTGCAGAGAGAGAGAGAGAGAGAGAGAGAGAGAGAGAGAGAGTCTCTCTCTCTCTCTCTCTCTCTCTCTCTCTCTCTCAAGTTAAAGACAACTCAGAAGCCCATATAATATTCAATATACCTTGGTGGACAGATGTTTAAGGGTACAGTGTTCTAGTGGCATACTCAGGGTTTCTTTAGTACTATCCTTACCAATGGGCCAGTTTCAAATGAAGAAGGTAACACACACTAGGAATCAAGGAATATGGAGCTTTATAGGTTAAACTCACTTGGGAATTTATTGGCAATCAGGGTAGGACCCACAATACTAGTCGTATAAGACTGCAGTGATTCTTACTCATCATAAGCACATTGCTGTATTCTGCAGCAGCTGTAGTTTATGAATGGTCTTCAAAGTCAGCCCCATGTAAAGCACATAATAGTAGTTTTTAGTGGTGAGGACACAAGTTTTTTACTAAAGTGATACCCTTCAAAATGGTGGTTGGAAGGGAAAGAAGTGTTGCACAAGAAAAGGAAAGGAAGAAATACCCTACCCCAGAGCAGGTATGCTCTGCTAGAAATTCAATGGGTCTTAATTGCTCATTCAAACTCAACCCTCTTCCCCATCCAAATATTTTGCATTAGAACAAAGCTCATAATAATATATTGTTTCTGAGAAAATGCATTCAGCAAATGCAAATAGACTAAATTTGCATGAAAATGTAAACTGATTGAATTCCCCATCATCATCATCACCAACATTATCCAAAGTACCCAAGGCAAAAAATCTGGGGTTTATGAAATTGTTAGTTATCAAGTGTATTGATACCATGCAGCAATGGTCTCTAAACAGAAACAATCAGTTTGTTGTAGTGGTTAAGGCACCAGGCTAGAAACTGGGAGACTCTGAGTTCTAGTCCTGCCTTAAGCACAAAGCCAGTTAGAAATCTTTAGGCCAGTCACTCTTTCTCAGCCCTAGGAAGCAGGCAAGGGCAAACCCCTTCGGAAAATGCTGCCAAGAAAACTTCAGGGGTTTCTCCAGGAAGTTACCAGGATTCAATAGTTACTCAAAGGCACCAAAATAAATGGGATCAAGCAGGGGTGGGATTCTACCAGTTCGCACCTATTCACTAGAACGGGTTGTTAATATTCTAAGCAATTCAGAGAACCGGTTGTTAGAAGAAATTACTGGCCTAATCCTGCAAGGAAGGCAGGAAGGAAACATTCTGGTGTTGCTTACAGAAACTGCCTGTCATGCCCCTGGTGGAGACTGACTCTGAGGAAGAGGAGGAACAGCCAATAGGGAGTGGAAGAGTGGCTCCAGAGGTGGTAGAGGAGGCTGGGGAAGGGAAGAGGCTGGCTGAGCAATCAGAGGAGGATCCAGGCCCATCTCCTATCCATCCTAGGTCACCCAGGGAGGAGAGGATCAGGGAAAAGCGAGGTCTACTCAGGAGGAGATTACCATGATCCTCCTTGTGGCTTGCAGGAGGGAGTTATGTATATGTTTGTAACTACATCGTCAGATTTGCTGGAGTCAAAGTTTAGTGTTTTGTTTGAAACAGGGCCAGTCAGAGGTGGTATTTTCCGGTTCTCCGAACTACTCAAAATTTCCACTACTGGTTCTCCAGAACTGGTCAGAATCTGTGGAATACCACTTCTGGCCATAACACCTAGCACTTCTCTTCAACCAACCTTTTGTTGTCATCTCCTAGAACCCACAAATAAGGGGACTGTGGGGTCTATGATGCTCTCTGAACTTGGTTTTTTTCTTGCAAATGTTTCATGACCCAACTAGGTAACGTCTTCAGTGCTAGATGACAAGGGGATGCTCAGATAGTTTTCTGTCCTCAAGCCCAAAATGATTTTAGGCACTGAGCAGCTTTCCTGAAAGGGCCTCAGAGAACCATTATCTTGAGCTGATTCTGTCTTCAAGCCTGGAAGATAATACTTTCCTGAGAATAAAGTTTCTGCTGATTCAATTGGGGGTAGTGGGGGGTCAATAGTAGCGTCAGATACTTTTTAATTGGAGTTGAGGATTTTCTGGAGAAGTAGTTTAAGTGATGCCCCCATTGAAAGAGAAAATAGCCTGAAGTACATGTTATGACAAGTGAAAAATAAAGCATTCTCATTGCTCATCAAATGAGTAGTGTAGTTGAAACTATTGAAACTATCACCTCCGCAGTCAGGTTAGGTCAGAGTATTGATTTTCATCTTGCCCTTGACTTCATCATTTCGGGAGTGACTAAAGGATCTTTGCTCCAAAATTGAACACAGAGTTCCTTGTAGAATAAGGGAAGAATACCTCAATCCTATCATATTTGTGAATCAGAGAGCCTATTACCATCACCTCCTGGTATACATTTCCACTAATCGTACAATTGTATTACGGAAATAATGAGTCACAGTGGTACAATTTTCAAAGGTTTATGACTGGCATAAGATCAATCCTGCCATGCTTTGACTATTATGTGTTTCAGCAAAGCAGTTCCTGCATTCTCAGTTACATGCTAGGGCTGATATGGCTAGGAAGGTTTGATCCATGGCATGACATCACTGCATGAGAAACTGCATCATCTCATCAAATAGAAGCTAATCAAATTTAGTTAAGTGGAAAATGTCTCAGGACAAATAGCTATACTGTTGTTCAGCTGCTAAGTCATGTCTGAATGTTTCTGACCGTGTGGACCATAACAAATAGGTCATCTATTGCAGGGGTCACCAACCTTAGCAACTTTAAGACTTGTGGACTTTAACTCCCAGAATTCCTCAGCCAGCTTCAATTCTGGGAGTTGAAGTCCACAAGTCTTAAAGTTGCTAAGGTTGGAGACCCCTGATCTATTGTGATTTACGAAACCTGGAAAATGCAGTCCATTTGTGGAGTTTGCCTCCTTTCAGCCCTGACTATCTAGGGCAGCAAAGAATTGTTCTAGCAACACAAGAGATGGTTTTAGAAGACACATAAGTCTTCCTCAGTCTGAATCCAGAATGCCTCAGTTCTTTCACACTTGGAGAAGAAGATGACAGGATCAGATGCTGACTGTCTTGGGCTCCTCAGTATAGCAAACCCACAGGTCAGAATGCCCACTCAGACTTAGTAATAAATCCCCACTGTGAAATTAGAAAAGGAAATTTCTGCACAATGGTTCACTTGGTATTCAAATCTAGTGGGAGTCATAGCTTAGCTGTCAAAACACTTAAGACAGTAGCAGAATCCCCAGATAGATCTTGACTCATTTGATATCTTCCTGTACCACCGCAATATATATTTTAAAAAGGAAGAAAAATATCACTTTGCAATCACTCCTAGCTGATAAAGTGAAGCAAACTGTATGATTCCATTTCATCTTGACAGGCAGGGATTCATGATTGGGAAGAAGGAACTCTATGGTCGGATACAAGACTATTGCATCCTTTGGCCATCATTCTTTCAGAAAAAAAAAGTAAGGTAGCTTTGCAGTAAAGATTCAGAAAAAACGGTCATTTGAAAACATAACTTTCTTCTAGGAAGATCTCAAAAATGTGGACACAGAAATATATACTTTTTTTATTTTTGACGAGCTCTATACCCGTGCTTTGCTACGAAACTATGTGATCAGCTCAAACCAGAAAACGTGATTGGACTTAGTTTTTGAAGAGGAAAATAAGGGGGAGAAATTGTGCCTCTGCCCACAAGCAACCATTGGTATTCATCTGGATAGCCTCCTGTCAGCATGTGAGAGAGTTGAGGGCTGTTTGGAAACTGAAACAGTATTTGCTGTGTGAGCAAGAAGGAGACAGCAAGGAGCCTGGGCATGGCTTAGCTCAACTGTTCTCTACTAAAGTTGTTTGCTGATGTGAAAGTCAAACTGAAAGTGAAACTCCTTTCCTCTGCTTGTGTTTTGCGTTTGGAACAGATTTCTTTTCAGGTGGGGAAGGGGAGTGGGATTCCTTAGCATCAGAGGATGTTAATAATGAAAAACTAATGCTCTGATGTTCATTTCGAAAAATCCTTTCTTAGTGAGCACCCAGAAGCCAAGAGGAACATATGTGCCAAATTTCAAGTTTATAGGCTTTACGGTTCTGGAGATTTTGCGATGATGCATGAGTGGTATTTCGCTTTTATATATATAGATGAAGAATAGGGAGATGCTTATTTGAAAGATGTCATGCTATAGAAGCAAGTTAGGGGTATGAGGACCAGATGATGCAAGTATTATATGCTTCTATTATTTATTCTGTCCTCTCAAAAAGTAGGCAATAAAATAATGATGACGATGATGGTGACGACAACAATGATGATATGTATAATTCTCCTGAACTAAGACTGTTATATAAAATTCACCTTAATTCAGGGAGTTTTCTATGCAGATTTTCCTCACTGTGACAATTATTGGCATCATGTTACCAACCCTGGCTAATTTTGAAAAAGTAAAGCAGGGTCAGAACAGTATGAACTCTAGTTCACCTGTAGATCCAAAACAAATACAGGGTACCTGATCAGATTTCCTCCAGCTGTTTTGAATTTCATCCCACTAGTATGGCCAATGGTAACTGGATGGTGGGATTTATAGTTCAAAAGAACAGCTACAGGATGATAAGATTTTATAAAGACTGATTACTATAGATGTGTATCACCATGGTATAGATGAGGCACACAAATTGTTCTGCCCATTTTGCAAGAAAATTTATACCAATGAAATTCTCAACCCCAAAACAAAAACTTGTTTAATGTCCCAATGAATATGTCCAATATAAAACTGGAAAATATGATGCCAATATATAAGAAACAGTTTGTCAAGCACCAGGAAAATCAAGAGATTCAGGCAGTCCAAATGAGTATAAAGATTTATTGAAAGCTTAAGTTCTCTACAACTATCTGAGCTACTAATGGTCAAGAGAAATGAGTGGAAAATAAGAGAGACATTCAAGGTGGGCTGGACTTAGATCTCTTGCAGGTACACAGGGACACACAGGAATTCATGACTTGTAACACATTTGACCCCTCCCTCAGGCTCAACCTTTTCATCTTCTCCACATTAATTTGTCCTCCAATACTAAATTCTTTGTGAGATCGGGTGTTCTAAACCCAAAGCCAAGTAGCCTTCTTCTGAGAAAAGAGGAAAAGGTTATGTAATCAGACCTAAAGACACCTTCTCAACAGATACACCTAACATATATATCACTGGAAACAACTGCAGTTAGGAAGAAATATTTCCACCTCCCCTCCTGAATCTCTATGCCAAGACTGTTATTTTAGCACTTGATCTTCAAAACTACACAACTTACGACAGCGATGAGGGTCATCCAGCCTGCAATTGAATCACATTGGTTATCATTCAACTCGTTCTCTGAAAACTAACACTGTCTCTGCAGGCTTTCTAGGCTATCATTTTCTATAGCTGCAGATGTAGTACTGGACTAGAACTGGGGAGATAAGATGTGAATGACTGTGCTAAGGTTGAGAAGGAAGAGTAATTTTAAGCAAACCTCTGAAGGTTTAGAAGACTCTGGGGTCCAAACTGGAGACAAATCTCCAAGAAAAAAAAATCCGTCTGTGGTTATTGAGAGTTAGCACTGATTGGAATGAACAAAATTAAAACTGAATCTTGTGAACTGATTTTGGATCCCTCAACTCTTTCTCTCTTATTGAATTCACTGAAGTGGATGGTATTTTAGAAGTTTTTTGACTTCATTTTCCCAGACTGTCTGGAAGTTGAGTCATGGCAACTAGAGTTCTTTTCTTTCTCCCAGAAGAAACTACTTGGTTAAGCAATGAAATATTTCAAACCCAAAAGAGAAGTCCAGTTGCTATGACTCAACTTTCAGACAACTCTATTTGGATGACTGAGACTCTTCACTGATGTAGTTTTTTCCCCAGATCGTAGTTTTCACAATGGGCTAGGAATCTACCCATCATCATTGTAACTAAATCCATCCAGCTTGCTGCTGGTCTTCTTTTTCCTTTTACTTTCCCCAGCATTAAAGCCTTCTCCAGAGAATAACAGAATAACAGAGTTGGAGGGGACCTTGGGGGGGGGTCTTCTAGTCCAATGCCCTGCTCAAGCAGGAAACCCTATATCAGTGATAGCTAACCTTTCTGGGCTCCTTGTGCGCATGTTTGTGCGCATGTTTGCATGCACAAGCTCACATGCCAGCACCCAGAAGGCAATGTGCACCCCCACCACCTCTTATGCATGCACGTGCAATCCACCTCCCACTGGCTGAAAATCAAACTGGCTGAAAATCAACTGTGAGGTGCGCACATGGCAGTGAAGTAAGTTTGCCTGCAGCTCACGTGCCAGCACAAATGGCTCTCCATGCCATCTGTGGCACACATGCCATTGGTTTACCATCATGGCCTATATCATTCCAGACTCTTTTCAAAAGCCTCCAGTTATGAAGCCCCTGGAACATCTGAAGGCAAGCTATTCCACTGATTAATTATTCTAACTGTCAGAAATTTTCTCCTTTGCTCTAGATTGGATCTCTCCTTGATTAGCTTCTGTCCTATTGCTTCTTGTCCTGACTCCAGGTAGTTTGGAGAATAGGTTGACCTACCTCTTCTTTGCGGAAGCCTCACTAACATAGTCCTAGTCCTTCTTTTCATTAGACTAGATATACCCAATTCCAGCAACCGTTCTTCATATGCTTTAGCCTCCAGCCCTCTAATCATCTTTGTTGCTCTTCTCTGCACTCTTCCCAGAGTCTCTACGTCCTTTTTATAATATGGTGACCAAAACTGGAGGCTGTATTCTAAGTGTGGTCTTACTAAAGCTGTCTAAAGTGGTACTAATAGATAATCTTGATTCTAAACCTCTATTAATGCAGCCTAGGATTGTGTTGGTTTTTTTGCTGCTGCCACACATTTGAGATAGATACTTCCATTTAAAAAAAAATGCAACAGGCAATCAGAAGGCACATACGACCTGTACCCACTACCCTACATGAAATACTAGGACCTTACCTCAGAGGCCAAATACTGTTGTGCAGTTTATATTACTATTTCCTTTCCCAGGCAAAAATCATCCTGCTAAAATTTTTCATAAAATGAAAAAGGAAGCAGAAGCGGAGAGGGAAGTGGATGACTGTTTTTCCTTGAGGGATTTTCTCCCGTTCTTCACTGACTGAGAAAATGAAACAGAGTCACGGAAAGCTTTAAGGGAGTTAACTAACTTAAGATTTGCTGCTGTGCCCCATGAAACCATCTTAAAATCAGAGGCTGGAGAGCCAAATAGCCGAAGGCTGCACTAAAGCGAATTACCCACCCAGAACGAAACTCAGAATCTGAACTTCAGATTGACATTTCAAGTTCAAACCAGTTGCGTGATAATTGCATTTTTTGGATCTGAACATGACCTAGAATGAAGTTGCAAGAAAATGTTTATTGTTATGTAATAGGGAATGAGCTTTGAAAAATTGGCTTTGGTCCCAGGCTTGCGACTGATATTTGTTATTTGTTTAACAGCCCCTATTTTATATTGTGGATTTTGTTATTAGAGCATTTTAGTCTGGGTGGCCTGTTGATTTAATATCTTTAATGGTTTTTAATGTCTTTTTAAAAATTTATACATCTTTAACACCATCGAACAACAACATATGCCAATTCCAGGTCCTTGCCAAGGTCTCAATAAGTACATAAAAATGCCAAATCCATTCTAAATATCTGGCTGACTATGAACCAACCATAAATATCTGGAATCTCTTCATTCTCCTTAGGAGGAAACACCCAATTAGAAACTATAGTTTCACAAACAAATGATGCAGAAGGATGTCTGGGATGAAATTCTCTTTCATTGAGAAGAAGGAAAAAACATCTACGGATCAGACTAGTGGCCTAGAGGTAGAGCTCTCAGCTCACAATCAAGAGGCTGTGAGTTCGAACCTAGGTAGAGGCAGATATTTCTCTCTCTAGGCACAGTGAGAATATATCTGCTGCGAACTCCGCATTGGTGACAGGAAGGGCATCTGACCATCCATTCAGTTGCCTTGGCTCCACCCCAATGCAAGGGATTACAGGGTCATGAAAAGACAAAAAATTAGAAGTTGTGTGTTCGTGTGTGTATGTACTCACCTTGAATATGCATTTTTGCCTAATAAAAATGCTGAATATATCAGTGGGGTAGAGGATGGGGGAGGGGGGATGATAGTTCTGATGGTTCACTGTTTTGGAAAAAATACTGATGAAACCATTTAATAAATATCAATAATGCAGAATTCAGATTTGTAATGATTCTGTTGGTGTAAAAGCAGAAGTCTAAAAGTGATTTATTGCAGGAATGATAAATATATTTAACACTATTGTATGACAAATTGTCAATATGTTATGTTTATCCATATTAAGGTTGTTCCATATTTGTAAAATTTTAGTCAAAACTTCATACAGGATATTCGCCTGTAAAGCAAAACAAAAAAGAACAAAAAAGGCATAGATATAGAGAATAATTTCCATCTGTGAAGAAATATAGGAGGAAGAAAAACCTTTTTTTAAAGAAAAGATCAGAGAAACCACAGATAATTTCAGTAAGAATATACAACCAAAATCATGGAAGACATATTATCGAAGGCAAATTGATTTCAGAGACACTATATTGAAACACTTGTAACTGGGAATATGGATTGACAAAAATATTTTGAAAAAAATTGTAGAGAAAGAATATTGTTAGGAATTGACTACGTTAGAAAGAGAGGAATAAAATAAGAAAAAGCAGGTGCAGATTACACAACTCTTCTGTGCTGAAAATGCAGATGAAGAGATAGGTAAAATGTTAACAAGTATGAAGCAAAATTGTGTGACCTAAAGATGTGGAGGGAATGGTGTATAGCAAAGATGAGAAATTCAGAGGAATGCAGAAATGATGGAAGTGTTGTATTAATTCCTCCTGAAAAGACAGAACTGCCAATCAAATAAGACAGATTTTGAAAAAAAGACTGTGTGGCATGAGATTGGACAGGGAAATGGATCATGTAGTGAGAATGAAAATACGGTTTTACCTTTTGCTTCACTAGCTACAGCAAGACTCTATAGATCATGCCAGAATGTGAAAGTTTTTTAAAATTATTTATTTAATACATGAACCAGTCATATATTTAGTTAGTTAGTTAAACAGAACAAAAATAAAAAATTAAACAACAAAAAGATTAATGGAAAATGAAAAGCAACATAGTAATGTTATATAACAATTACATATGCTAGAGCTTCTCATGTATTGTTTCAATAAAGTAAGACCATATTTCATTGTAATGACCCATACATAATCAACATTTGTAAGCAAATCATTCATAAGTTGCAAGTAACATCAAGTCTTTAGTCCAAATGTCAAGGAAATGTATCATCTGCTGCTTGGGCCATAAATTTTATCCTTCCCACATTGAAGGATTTGTCTCTTAGCAATAAGAATAGGAGGGAGAATCCATTTCCATGGGCAAACCATTAGTTTCCATGTAACAGGTATGTATTTCAAAAGAATATGTCCAAAAATATTAAAGTTTGTCTGAGAATAATATCAAGTATCAAGCACCAATGTTACACAATTTGAAAGAGTTAGAGCCACCCTCAATAAAAGAGTTCATGAAACCATTATGTGGGGGGCGGGGGAGGCAGGTCTCTATTTTATCAGATAATTAGCATATTAAATTTATGAGATTAGGAAAAACAGGTTCCAGAAGAATGAGGATATTGGCTGGTGAAATAAACATTTAAAATGACAGTGTGTAAATCAGTATTGTGTAAGTAATTACAACAACAACTGGCAATATTATAGAAGATCTGAAGGAAAAGATCCCAAAGGGCTTTTGTGTCTGGATTGAGGGCATCCTGGTTGTAAGTTGATGCTACCGGTATTCAAATTTACCTGTACCCTTTTGGAAAAAAATGGGTAGAATTAAGCGCCTGCAGGTGAATTTTCAGATTCCTTTGCAGATAAAGTTGTTTATCTCGCTCTGGACTAGATGCCAGTTGGACAAGCTTATTGTGATGAATAACGTGTTCTTGTGATTTTGATCTGTGGAATTCAAGGAAAAGGATAAGAAACTCTGTCATTTGAACTCTGCTACTTATATTGTTAGGAAAGAGATTATTTGTTGAAATTTTGAAACAAAGCAACAGAGAAACTTGAGATTTTGTGAATACAGAAATGGGACACCAGAGGGGATTAAAACTCCATGCAAGAAAAGAATAGTTAAATTTACAAAATTACTGCCAAAATTAAAGAGTCACAGAATCAGTCACTGTATGTGAGTTTGGAAGCTATACTTCCAAATTATTTAATAAATAAAATAAGTAAAATGGAATGAGAAATTTCAAAGGATTTTTTAAGAACTGGGAGAGAAATATAATAAAACTGACTGCAACAATTTCTGCACATATAAATGCATTTTTGAAGAATATTTTAAAGAAGAAGAAGAAAATATGAAGCACACAACAACATGGAAAAATTTATGGACAGAAAGGAATAAATCCTAGCTGATATAGAAATATTGGAAAATCAAGAAATTGTAGATTATAATGCAGAGATGACAGTCCAAGTAGAAATACAAACGATAAACCAAGAGATTAAAAAATGACTTGAAGATGGATGCATTTTTGGATTTACAAAATAAGATTTCCAAAGCCTTGATGAAATCTTAATGGTGGGAGAAAGAAAGTTTGAATGGAGATACAATCATACCACTGCTTAGTTATCAAATTAAAGATTAAAGTTGTCAGAAGCAAAATAAAGTAATATAAAATTAATTCGTTTGATTGAGGTTAAAATAAATATTTTTTGACATTCAGGAAACTATGGGCAATTTGTGAACATTTGGACAGAGATAACAACAGTTTTTGGATTTGTGAATAGATGGAGAAGTTATGGGAAGAAGCTAACTATAACAATTGCACTTAGACTTATATACCACTTTATAGTGCTTTACATCCCTCTCTAAGTGGTTTACAGAGTCAACATATTGCCCCCCAGAATTTGGGTCCTCATTTTACCCACCTTGGAAGGATGGAAGGCTGAGTCAACCTTGAGTCTGGTGAGATTTGATCTGCCAAATTGCAGGCAGACAGCAGTCAGCAGAGGTAGCCTGCAGTACTGCCCTCTAACCATTGTGCCACAATGTATGGTATTTCACAAAAGGAGGGAAAATATTAATTTGCCTGACTTGTTGCAAGGAAGATTGGGAATTATTTAACTGTTCTTTTTAGTTCCTCTTTTCTTTTGTTCTGCACTTTTTCTTTCTTTTCCTCTCTTTTTCTTTCGTTCTGATTTAAGTTTGTATTATACTTTAGTACTGTAAACTCTTTATATTTAAAAACAACAACAACACCAAGCAACTCTGCTACTGTGTGTTGGACCAAGCCTTCTTACTTGTTCCCATGTGAAATTCACATAGCATAACAGAATAACAGTGTTGGAAGGGACCTCAGAGGTCTTCTAGTCCAACTCCCTGCTCAAGCAGGAAACTCTATACTATTTCAGACAAATGGTTGTCCAATCTCTTCTTTAAAATCTCCAGTTTTGGAGCACCAACAGAGAGAAAGTCTACCATCTCACTACCATAGTGAGGTGGTAGACTGTCTCTGTAGTAGTCCCTCCACAATGGAATACTCTCCAGACTCTGGAGGTCTATTGCAAAAATATACAAGAATGTGAAATCTGTTAACGCCAATGGATTTATAAGAACCTAAGGAATCCTGGGAATATTCTTCTAGGAATCTTCCTATTGTATGACAAGTTTCCATAAGAGTAGACTCTGGAGAAACTGAGTGGTTCAGAATGAGGAAGGGAGTGAGACAAAAATGATTATTATCCTCATATTTGTTTAATTTAATCTACCCATATAAGGACAATCAGAATGGGTAAGATAATAAGTGTAACCAAATTAGACATCCAAGGTCTAATTATCTGAAATAAGCAGGCAATGAGTTATTGTGGGTTGTGGGAGGTGGGGAAAAGACTGAGAAAACCTCCATAAGAAAGAAGAAATAGAAGAAAAAATCTGGGTCAATGTTAAATACTAAGTTGGCAAAGGTAATGACAACCTACATGGTTTTTGAAGAAAGAGGTTGGTTTTAAAAAGGTTGTTTTCTTTGTTCCAGACAAAGATAAAGATGGATAGAGCACTAAAGAATTAATCTTAGGGAGCAAAGCAGTGCAATTTTAAACAGGAGAATGTAATGACAACAGAGGTCACCATTCTTAAGAAATGTTCTTTCCAGTGTAATGTATGGCTGGAAAAATAGATCACAAAGGAATGCAAAGGCAAAGAATAGAATAGAGTACTTTATTGGCCAAATGTGATTGGACACACAAGGAATTTGTCTTGGTGTAAATACTCTCAGTATACATAAAAGAAAAGATACATATGTCAGGAGTCGAGAATCATAAGGTTAATGATAGTCATAAGCTACATTAAGCAATCAATCATACTAGGAAAGAAGTTGGATGCTTTAAATTACGGATTTGGAGATAATCATTCAGAGTACCACAAAGTGCAGAAAGAACCTAAAGGGAGCTTTTAAACTAAGTGTACGGAAACATAATAACAAGCTTAGATGAAACACTGATACACAAGCACACAATAGATACAAACTTAAGGTAAACCACTCCAAACTCAATTGCAGGAAATACGACTTCAGCAACAGAGTTATCAAGGCCTGGAATACTCTACCTGACTCTGTGGTTTCTTCCCCGAACCCCAAAAACTTTTAACCTTAGACTGTCTACTGTTGACCTCACCCCTTTCCTAAGAGGTCTGTAGGGGGCGTGCATAAGTGCACCAACGTGCCTACCATCCCTGTCCTAATATCCCCTTTTATTTGTACCCATTTCATGTAATCATTATAATGTTCTAATTATATCTGTTATCAAATACATGCTTTACAAATAAATAAAATAAAAATCAATAAACTGGTTTAAGAAATATTGTATGTATCAGGAAACCTAAGCAACATAAAATGAAAGTGAGGTGGGGTCTGAAAGAGGAAAACCCAACTCTCTTTACCTTCATTCGTGAAAAAGAAAGCCCACATGAAAATAGTTACAGAAAATAAAAAAAGGACTCAAAGATTTCAAAGTTCCACTACAGGTAGTTCTCGACTTATGACCACAACTGAGCTCAAAATTTTTGTTGCTAAAGCAAAACATTTGTTAACTGTATTTTTCCCCATTTTATGACCTTTCTTGCCACAGTTGCCAAGTGAATCATGACAGTTGCTATGTGAATCATGACAGTTGTTAAGTGAATCTGGTGTCCCCATTGGCTTTGCTTCTCAGAAGGTCGCAAAAGTTGATCACATGGCCCCAGGACACTTCAACCGTCATAAATATGGGTCATTGGCCAAGCGTCTGAATTTTGATCACATGAACATGAGGGTGCTACAAGGGTCATAAGTGTGAAAAACTGGAAAACTTTTTTCAGTGCCATTGTAACTTTGAACAGTCACTAAATGAACTGTTGCAAGTTGAGGACTATCTGTAAATAAGACATATTTTGAAAAAAACACTATGTGGCATGAGATCGGATAGGAAAATAGATCCTGAAGTAAAATGAAAATAAAGGATTTTTATCTTTTGCTTCCCTCATTACAGCAAGGCTGAATAGATCATGCCAGAGTATGAGGTATTTTAAATTATTGCATTAAATTATTATACTATCTGAACTTTTCTTCAATATAAAAAATATATATGTATAAACCAAGCATTCAAAAGTTAAAAGATGACAAAATCCAAGGCCAATGAAAATACAGAGAGAATCAAAATGACCATTGTATACAAAATCACCCAGAATATAACTTGTTTTGATGGCATCCAAGTAACAACTGGAGAGAAAGTGGATTACTACGGGTTGTAAACTTCTGAAGGAGAGGTCGAGAGGTCGACCAAGATCCAAGTGACTAAATGATAAATATCAGCTAAAAATATGAACCACTCTAGTCTTTGTTTTTTGCACCAGATTCAGGTTATGCCAGGTACAAGGAAATCATACTAGGTTCCTGCACCATTTTGAAAGAGACTCAGTCAAGTGCTCTGAATAATGGAAGCCTTGTCCAAGCCTTGTGTTGCATGTCCCTTGGCCATTGTTTTTCTGGCTTAGCAAGACATTGGTTACTTCTACTCAGTGTGAAATTACTTTAATGCTGCTACAGGAGAGGTAACTTACAAGAAAACACTGCTTTGTGTAGTTCTATTCAAGCCAAATAATCTCTCTAGGATGACTTAACAGGAGTTTCAAATGCAGCTCTGAAGATTATAAACTCTCATCTCATTCTGCAAAATACAGCAGAAGAGTGGCTAAGGAGCATCCATTAAAATGTTGAGAATGTTTCACAACACTCCAACCTCCATTTATAGCATAGCTCAGTTAGAGTGAGTCATCCCCAGTTGTTTATAGGCTCATGCTCAGATTATGGCAATTCTTAAAGCAATGTATCATAATGATACAATAACAACTTTTTAAAGCAGAGTAGGTAATCTGCTCAAATCAGATATTTTGGATTGTATTTCCAGTATTTTTAACAATGGGCTACTGTGATGGGAATTGTGGTCTGAAATCTCTGGAGTATACCAGGTCCTCCATTCCTAGGTTAGAAAAAAAATATGTTGTTAGGTTGCTATTATGTTGGCCTTTTTGTACTATTCATGAGGTTACTGATCAAGGCAAAAGAAGAAGGGGACAACAGGGAATGAGGTGGCTGGACCGAGTCACTGAAGTAGTCGGTGTGGGCTTATATGGACTCTGGGGGATGGTAGAGGACAAGAAGGCCTGGACGTTGTCCTTGGGTTGCAATGGGTCGGACATGACCTCACAAATAACAACAACAATGTTGTTGGTGTAATAACTTCAATGTTTCTCAGTCTTGGTAACATTAGGATATGTGGACTTCAACTCTCCGAATTCTCCTGCCAATATACTGGCTGGGGAATTCTGGCAGTTGAAGTTTGCATATCCTAAATTTACCAGGATGAGAAACACTTATGTAAACTATTAAGTTGCTATGTTGCTCTAGAACCAAGATAATCCTTGATGTTACCTTGGTACCCATAACTTCTTGGAGTTAAGACAGGTAAGCTAGAAAACAGGTAAGCTAGGTAAATGGATGGTACAATGGCTCAGCAGTTAAAAATGCTGAGCTTGTCAGCTGGAGAGTTGACAGTCAGGGTTTCAGACCCAGCTCTGAGCTCTGTTACTTGCCTAAACTCACCTGCCCACCTAGCAGTTCGAAAGCATACAAATGCAAGTAGATTAATAAGTACCATTTAGTTGGGAATGTAATGGCATTCTGCATGTAGTCATGCTGGCCACATGACCATGGAAATTTTTCTTTGGACAACACTGGTTCCTTTGTCCAAGAAGCAGAAATGAACCCTAGAATCAGGCAAGACTGACAGGGAAATCTGTACCTTTTTTTTTAATCTAGAAGGTTTATACTTGCAAAACAACTGAAATAGAGGAAATGTCACTTTCAGCAGCCAATTCACAATTTCCCACCTATTTTTCCTTCTAAGTGGTGCTTTCATTTGGCTTTTTCACAAAAAATTAACAAATGGTAGCGATAGAGGCTATTTCAACAGATTTCTTCCTTTCTCAGGGAAAATCAGCCTAATTGACATGTGTCGATGAATATCTGAGCTCAGATCACAGACTAAACTCTAGATGTGAATTAACAAAACAACCAAAAGTGTGGCTTAATGTAATAGCCAGATTGTAACATTGTATCATCATTGGTCAGACCACTTATAACTCCTAGGAGGCCAATTATTGCAGGAAGTTGTCTGTATCTACATAATTTTCTCTTTTTCACTTTTCTCAAATCTTGGTTGGATCATTCTTGAATGGGCAGTTACATTGTAAAGCAAAATATTTAATGAAATCAACTAGTTAAAACCATAAAATAGATGCCATTAAAATTTTATTTATTTAGGTATTATATTGTTTTTTTTAAAGCAACATTTTTCCAGCTATCTGAAGAAAAACACCTATATGAAAATTCATGGAAACACACATTGATAATAACCATATATTTAAATGATTAATGATCAAGTTGCTAAAAATCTTGTAGTGAGTTGAATACTTTTTAATAAATTTAATTTTATTTAATACTATTAATAAAGTTAAATACATTAACAACAGGTTTTGTATCGGTGTGCATGTGTTGTACATACAGGTATAATGTTGCTGATTCAATATATATCCCACAAAGGAATAGAATACCACACCATGAATTCATGAAAATTACAGATATTCCCCACAGAGCACATAAACAAGTGGGTATTATTTCAAAAGAGAAGTTCCTGGAGTATTCTTGGGGAAGACATCTAAAGTTATGCAGCTGCCAAAAATAATTGATTTATAAGCTTGCAATTAAAACAAATCATGTTTAATGCAAAGTATATCTGTTGGCTTCACAGCATAAACCAGATAGGAATCCCCACCAGTTGAACTAATTCTACTTTCTTGTAAAACTACATTGACAGAATCTTGCAAGTATGAAAATACAGTTCTCCCCACCATCACCATCTGTCTCCTTTGGAGTCTATGAAACTAAGAAGGGTCTCTTCTACACCTCCTGCCCCACCCACTATCGAGCTGCGGGCTATGCTGTCTCTTATCTGACTGTTCCCATGGCAGCATTTCTTTGCACAATCTCCCAAGTTCTTTTTCACATGCCATTTCAATATCAGAGATGCCATTCTAGAATCTGAATGTTTGTTTACCAAGTTCTCACCACACACTTTGCATTCCTATCTATGCATCTTTTTTTATGGGTATGGGAAGACGTCAGGCAGCAAGTAAAAGCTGTCATTGTGTGGAATGTAAACTAAACATTACTTTTGTATTTGAAGATTTAGGCACTTTTCCCAACATAACTACCAATTGCAAATGCAACTTGAATGGATGAAATTGTTGTTGTTGTTGTTGTTATGTGAAATAATATCCATTAGATGAAATAATTCCATAAGATCTTCTCTCAAGATGGCCTTGATATCCAAGAATATAACTGGCTTTCATTTCTGAATCCTTCAATATATGTATTCTGGTTACTGTTTGTTTGGAAACAGAAACAGAAACATGGACAAAGAGATACAAGGAACTGATACATGAAAATAGCTCATAATCTCAAAACAACTTGTTGGCACAGTTTTGGGACTTTATCAATGAACTGAATTGGGATATGCCTAATCCCTATCAAGGCAATATCATTACTGCACCGATTAAAGCACCACAAAGTAACTGCAAATGTTCTTCTCCAATCATTCAGTCACTAGCAACTCTGTTAACTTTTTAAAGTTCTTGTAGTACCACTTTGTGTCATTGATAATAGTATCCAGCCATTTATCTACATCTTTTTTTAGTTGTTCCATTTTTCCTAACATCAGGGCCTTTCCAATTGCCTTTGAATTATGTCTCTAAAATACTTGAGCCTTAGCTTCATTATAAGTGCTTCCATATGAATAGTTTGTGTTGACTTCTTCAAATATTGAATTATTTGTTCTTTTCACAGCCTGGGGTATTCTTAACAATTTTCTCCAACATTACAATTCAAAGGAATCTGTTTTATTTCATTTATTCTTTCTGATAATCCACTTGTCACAGCCATGTGCTTACAAATGGGAAGACCAGGGCTTTAACAATAGATTCATTTGTTGTTAATGTGATGTCTCTGTATTTTCATTCTGTCTAGATTTGTGATAGTCTTCCTCCATATAGCAGACAACTTTTAATGTAATGGTTACATTCACCATACCTGTGAAGTTTTGAGCCTGAGAAAATACAGCCTTCTATACATCCCCAGTAATGTCACAATTCTCACTAGGGTATGGAATGATGAACTTCAGAACATGACTTTGGTAGAGTCTGAAGCTCCTTTGTTGACAGGTGATCTATTTCAGACCATTTTGGTTTTTGCTGATTCCCAGAAGATCAATGTTCAGCTGTGTTATTACTGTTCTAACATATCAATTTTGTCTTGGTTCTTGCTCTGGTATGCCATATATCATTGCTATACATATTTTCATTTAACCTCCAGCCACATCAGTCGTTGGATGTCCTTTCGAGTTGAATCCAGCTGTTTTGGAAACATGAATGCTACTTCTACTAAGATTCTTCCTGAGTAGTTGTTGAATACCACTGGATGTGGGAGGCTTATCCTCCAGTATAATGTTAAGATTATCTTGGCTGTGGACGTGCACTCGATTTTTTGGCAGACTATTGGAGTGAATCATCCCATGCCCTTCTTTCAACAGAATAGCTTTCCTAGGTCTTCTCTCTATTTATTTTATTATTTATTTCACAATATTTGTAGAGTGCCCAAATCAGTAAGGCTCAGGGTTATGTAACACAGGATTAATTAATAATGTTAATCAATATTATTAAAACAATGTAATAAAGATGATTTGCCCTTCAGGAGTAATCCTTCTGAGACAATTCATATTTGTAATGAAGCTGAGACACATAATCTCTTTATTAATCCAGAGTAATGATTTGTGAATGGGGTTATATTTGTTATTTATTACAATAATGACTATTTTAAGGATCATTTCTGACTTAGAATGATGTGGGCAAGTCACAATTAACTGAAAATATGCATATACCTGGGATATTGCACTGCCTGAAGAATTTCATCCTGAGAAGTATTGAGAGCGCTTTACAGGCACTTTTGCTGAATTATTTCTCAATGTTCTCAAGGCTATTTTGAAGAAAGTAATTTTTGAGCCTTTGGATTGATGAAGCCTTGGGGCACATCCAAAAGTATATGGATGAAGAGTCCCAGTAAGAACCTGATAACTGAGTCTCAAAAAAGCCTTAAAAGTTTATAGTGGAACAAATTGGCTGACTTTTGTATTTTATATTCCTTTGCTAGATAGTATTAGCCCAGGATAGTTTGCAGCCTTAATGGACTTTGCAATCCTTTAACTTGTTTAAAAGTCCCAGATCTGGATCCAATTCAGAATTCCTCCTCTCATACACCTTAACCTTCTTATAACAGCTCAGTGAATAGATTCCTCCTTGCTTGCCATTTGAATGGAAAGAACATGTCCTAACAGAAGGTTTTTCTTTGTGTTTCTTTCCTTGCAAGAAGTCAGGGAGATGAATCAAAGCAGATAATCTTGTTTTAGTCTGATAAGAGGATTTATATATATATATATTGATTTGATCTTATCAGGTGAGGGGGAAAAACTTTGAATATAGCATTTTATAAGCTTGGAGAGACAAAATAAGGGTAGGAACTTTGAATTAGAATTTGAACTTAGAATTTAAAATAAATATATGCTCCCAATTTTTTTCTTTCTGTCCTCCCCTCCCTTCTCATTCCCTCTCCCCTCTCCTTCCTTCATTCCTTCCTTTCCTCCTCTTCCTCCTCTTATTTATTTATTTTTACTTTCAATATATTATCAACCATTTGCATCCTTACATAAATAACTGAATAGGCCTGGGAAGCTCAACTTAAAAATAAACCATGAACACAAATGTCACTGCTTAAGAAAGGATTTGCAGAAATAGAAATCTTCTACTTCATGTATGTAACTCTCCATACAAAAATGAGGATAGGATTACGACTTTAGAATTAATATGTAGTTTTATACTGGCTAAAAGAATGAAAATGCCATTTTTCTCCATTGAACAATCAAAGGTAACATAAATAGAAAATTGTGATCCCTCTCTTTTAACAAAAGGGAATCCAACAGCTCACCTGACTTAAAATGATGCATGCTTATTTTGACCTAGATCTTGTGGGTGACCTAGCCATGCTTTTTCATTTAAGAATATGAAATTAATGATGTGAAGAAAGAAAATATCTTGGAAGCTTGTTTCAGTAGCCCAAGCAAACCATGGGGTCACTTTCTCCAAACAAAGAATTCTGAAGGAAATTGCCTCTGTTCTTCATGGTGTCAGCAGCTAGTTAAAAAGCCAGTGAATGTGCTTTCCAATCTGCTAAGTGGACATTTGCAATAAATGTCATACAAATGTACAGCAGGGCTCTGCCACCAGCCTCGGAGCATTACCGGCAAAAGAAGTCCTGCCTGTGCCACAAAAGCTGTTGTTGCTTTTCAGAATGTTCTCTATGGAATCAAATTAGCAGAGCAATGAGATTCTGTGGCGTTTTTAAACATCTCAGACAGAAATTCGATTAAGATTAATTCAAGGCAAGCAAGCAATTTTAGAGGGGCTGGAAGCAATTTCCTATCACATCATGACTTTGGCTTGTTGACATGAATACCTGGGAAAAAGGTGGGAGAAGAGCCCCCCAAGGGCCAATAATGTCCAAGTTGCAACAGTCAACTGCATCAAGCCGTCCAAATGGCACCTCGATGACTTCACAGACACATTGTTGAGGGATAAAGCAGAAGAGCTGCACAACGCTCAGAAGACAGGGCAGTCAAAATGGAGCTGCAACAAGGAACATTTCAAGAATCACAGATAAATTTCAAGGCTATTTGGCGGAATCGACTTGCACGGGTGAGCTGCTGCAAAAGGATGGTAAGATTTAATCTTAGGGCCATTCTAGAAAAAGGATGGCAATGCCATCAAAGCATTAGTGCAGCAGTAGAGCAGTCTGAATCAAAATCCTTCCCCATTTCCATTTTATGATGCTGAAAAGGTTATCCTTCAAAACCTGTCAAGCAATTCGCCAGAAAGATTTAATGTCTCTCTTCAGGACTGATGAGAGGAAAATGTGTCATTACATCTTTCAAGAGGGAAGTTTTTTTAACAACTGTAAAATTACCGTTTCTCAGGATGGCAAAACTCCACACCCTTGCCAGGCCTCCATCACAGCCTGAGTCTGAGGTAGAGGACAAGACAGAGCGAAGGCCAATAGTGGAATGACTGGAGAAGCAGAACCAGGCAGTCCTTGGTCCCTCGGACCTGAGAAGGATCACTAGTGAGGGAGAGGAGGCGCAGGAGGACCAGGTGAGGAGGGAGGACAGGGCAGGCAATGGAGTAAAGGAGCAATGAAGCTCCTGTGATAAACAATTACCTTCCCCTCCCAATCCCTGAGCATGAAGATTGCAGAGTAGGCAGGAACAGTGTAGGGCAACCCGATGACTCGGGAGGATGACACCCTGCCCCTCTTCACAAGGCTCACCTGGGGAATGAGATTTAAAAAGACGCTGTCGGGAATAAGCATTGTTTTTCCAGCCTCAAGTGCTGTTATTGACATCTGGATACTTTGCTGTGTTTTGCTTTGTTTGCCATGCTGGCCTGGCTACATGTTGAGGTTGCAAGTGACACAGTTATACTCTGGGTGACACTGCAGTCCCAGGGAACTCTTTGTTATGGCTCTAACAAATCCACCCTCATTCAAATCAAAAGTCTCTAGCCACATCTCAGAGAAAAGAAAATTGATTTATTCAGAGTGGCCCATGTTGGCGATTAGCTGGGTGCAGCCGATACTAAATTACATCATATATTTCCCCCTTGACCCTGGTCTTCCCCCCACCCCTGGATGTGACTTCTCCAATGGGACACATCCGTCTCCAAGAGTCATCCATCATGCTCTTCAATAACCTTCTTACGCTCTGACAACTTTGGGCTACTGGGGTGATTATCTAGGCATTTAAGGAATGTCTTGTTTTCCCCCACTCCCTTTTTCTGGCATCTAAAAAGACCAAAGGAACTCCTTGAACTGTGGCTGATCTCAGAACTGTGCTGCATCTCTGGACTAATAACAACCAGGACCTATTGGAAGTGTGTGTTTAGAGGTTGGCTCCTAGACTTACAGGGAATGGTGGGACTTTTAGGAAAAAGGTGGAACAATAAAGGGGAGTTAAGCTGTTCTGATATGGCTACCAAAACCCTCTGTAGTTAAATGAATGTTCCCTTTATTAGGAGCACCAGCAGCCCTGGCAAAAAGTATCTCCCTCTCCCTCTTCCTCACACACACAGCAGGCTAACAAGTCTGTCCATCAGGAACATGAATAATCGTCTGCCACACCTATTCACCTCCGCCCCCTGCCTTTTATCCCCAAAGCTAGGGTGGGGTTTCACTAGCAGTAGTGACTCTTTCACCCCAAGTATCAGCCCATAGATTTCCACTGCTCTCCCCTCCTCTGCCTTCTGCACATCCATGTGTCAGGCACTGGACCCAGCTGTTCCTCCTCTTCCTCATCAGCCACCACCAGACCTGGGTGCTGTTAACTCTCCATATGAGGGCTAATGGATGGTACAGACTCTGCCTCTGGCTCTATCTGTGACAGCTCCATTCCCTCTTTCCCCTTGGAGCTCTCTGGTTGTTTTGATGCTGGCCTCGACTCACATGCCACCACCTCATCTGATTTGGCTGCTGGAGGGACTGACAACCAACAGGCCACAACATAAACCTTCTTTCTGGCTGTGTGCCTAGATTTTCGTACCTAGCCCTGGGTCATCACACCCCTGCTCTCCTTTCCCTAACTAGTGTGACTACTCGAAGGTGAGAGAATTACGCTCTCATTTGTATTTTTTAAATTAGAAGAACACAAAGCTAACCAGAATAAGTGATTTCTGTATAAGTCTACCATTCTTGTGAACTTCATTCACTAACTTGCTTAAAAGCCAAGGCATGTGGCAGGAAATCACTGTAAAATAAGAGGAGGAAAGTAAGGAAACCTGATGCATTTGCTCTGCATATTATCTGGAAGTGGTATCTGCCCCATGTATATTTATTTATTAAATTTATACACCACCCATCTTACTTGTAAAAGCAACTCTAGGTAGCTATGGCCACCAATCACTGACCTAAAATAACTCCTGCTTTCTTTGAAGATTGGAATCAAAGGAGAGGCATCCAGGGACATGACACTGATAAGAAGAGTCTACCCCCAGTTTGTTTGTATATAGTGATCCCTTTTTGACCAGTTTTTTTGTACATTTTAATATTTTAGTATACTTCCAAATTACAGGCTACAGAATTTGGTGCTGCAGTTTAAAACTTAAATAATGCCTTGATATGTATGTATTTCCACATGCAGGCACATGGAAGAGCGTGAAAAAAATATGCATGCTCGGAGAAATATGCAAGAAGAATAGAATAGAATAACAGAGTTGGAAGGGACCTTGGAGGTCTTCTAGTCCAACCCCCTGCTTAGGCAAGAAATACCACTTCAGACAAATGGTTATTCAATCTCTTCTTAAAAACTTCCAGTGTTGGAGCGTGCACAAACTCTGGAGGCAAGTTGTTCCACTGATTAATTGTCCTATAGACATAAACGTATAAAATGTGTACTTTTTTTTAAATTGTGCAAATAGCATCGTTGCAATTTGGTGCAGAAGTATTCTAAAACAAACGTCAGAAAAATTCTAAAAACTAAACTTGACAAATTCTTCCAGCCCTTGTTGCATCGTGGTGAGATGTGCATGTGGCTACTTACATTGTTTCATTTGTCTTAAAGGTCATCGATCATTTTAAAATACTCCTAATTAAGAAACAGCATTCTAGTAAATCATCCACTGTTTAAGTTCACATTTAATCATGAAATGGGAATTCTAATTCATAGGAGAAATAGGGAAGATTGATCCTCCTCTGAAAGCAAACCAACACAGCATTAAATTTGAAGGACAATCACCTTGAAAACGAAGGGCTACTATTTAAAACAAAACAATCCCAAATACCTGTAACTATGATATCATCACCTTTTCAGTGTACAGGTAGTCCTTGACTTATGACCACAATTGAGTCCAACTTTTCTGTTGCTGAGTGAAACATTTGTTCAGGGAGTTTTGTCCCATTTTTTGACCTTTGGTGTCACAATCTGTTAAGCGAATCACAGAAGTTGATACAGAGTTCACAGAAATTGAACTTAACATGGTTGTTAAGTCAATCTGTCTCCCCATTGGCTTTGCTTGTCAGAAGGTCATTAAAGGGGATCCCATGACGCCAGAATACTGCATGTGTCATAAATATGTATTAGTTACCAACAGTGGTTGGTGGTATTCAGATTTTTTTTTTACTACCAGTTCTGTGGGCATGGCTTGGTGGGCATGGTTTGGCTCGGTGGGTGTGGTGTGGCTTGTTGGGCATGGCTTGGTGGGCGTAGCTTGGTGGGTGTGGTGTGGCTTGGTAGGCATGGCTTGTTGGGCGTGGCTTGTTGGGTGTGGCTGGTTGGGCATGGCAGGGGAAGGATACTGCAAAATCCCCATTCTCTCCCCACTCCACTAATCTGTTTTCCAGTTCTGTTCTCCTGTGCAGGGCAACCAAAGAAGACCCAGCCGATCAGCTGGGACTCTGGAGGCAGAAGAATTGATAAGGGCTGGGCTAGTCAGAGGCTGCATTTGCCAATTCTCTGAACTACTCAAAATTTCCGCTACCAGTTCCCCAGAACCTATCAGAACTGGCTGAATACCACCTCTGTTTACCAAGCACACGAATTTTGATCATGTGACTATAGAGATACTGCAATCAACATCAAAAATAGTTGTGTCACTTTTTTCAGTGCTGTTGTAACTTTTAATGATCACTAAATGAACTGTTGTAAGTCAAGGACTGCCTGTATAGAAGTAGACTAAACTAGTAGCTAAATCTTAACTTCATTGGCAATGAGATAGTGTCTTCCATTGCAATCCAAGACAGATATCTAATGGAGGGATATGGCATGTATTATGCACATTGGATTTAAAGAAGATTTTTAAAAAACACAGAGGATAACCATTTCTATTACCTTTTATCTTGGGAAGTCACTAATTCTAAGTAGTGATCCAGTTTTGACAGCTGAGATTATAAAGGATTTGGAATGAGATCAGATACAATAACAAGGAGAACTGAGTCAAGATGAGACTATCGCTTGCAGTAATGGAATCACAGACAAATAAATGCTCAAACGTACACAACTAAGAAGATGTGTGTTACCCACTTCTGGCTGCACAAAGGCTTAGGGACAGGATAAACTTTCCCAAGCTAAGCTTTACTATTGTTGTAAAGTATTCTGCTCTCAAAAGTTCTACTGGTTAATTTTGCATCAAGGATACAGATACAGATAAACAGAGTTGGAAGGGACCTTGTAGGTCATCTAGTTCAACACCCTACACCCAAGCAGAAGACCTTACACTATTTCTGACAAATGGCAGTCCAGTCTCTTCTTGAAAGCTTCCAGTGATGAAGCTCCCATAACTTCTGAAGGAAACTTCTGTTCCATTGGTTGATTGTTCTCACTGTCAGAAAATTTCTCCTTATTTCCAGGTTAAATCTCTCCTTGTTCAATTTCCATCCATTATTCCTTGTCTGGTCTTCAGGTGCTTTGAAAAATAGCTTAACCCCTTCCTCTCTGTGGCAGCCCCTCAAATATTGGAATATTACTATCTTGTCTCCCCTGGTCCTTCTGTTCACTAGACTAGCCAAGCCCAGTTCCTGTAACCGTTCTTCATATATTTTAGTCTCCAGTCCCCTAATCATCCCAGTTGCTCTTCTCTGCACTCTTTCTAGAGTCTCAACAACTTTTTTTATAGTGTGGTGACCAAAACTGGATGCAGTACACACCTGGATGCAGGTGTAGTCTTACGAAGGCTTTATAAAGTGGTATTAGTACCTCCCTTGATCTTGATTGTATTCCTCATTGCATTGCCTTTTTCTGGCTGCCACTGCACACTGTTGGCTCATATTTAATTGGTTATCCACTAAGACTCCAAGATCCCTGTCACAGTTACTAGTATTAAGCCTGAAGATTGCTGGTCACAGTGTCATCCAACTATTTCACATATTCAACTCAGAAGCAAGGTAAAAGATTCAGGAAATAAAGGGACAAGTGGGATGTGCAAGCTTAACAATTCACAAAAGAAAGATTCATAGGTACCTGTGATAAAAGAGAACAACAAAAGTGGCACATCTTATAATTATTGATACCATCAGAGTCTTGGCATCTGTTTCAAAACTCAACAAGTTACATCTTGAAGAAAATCAGGTTTTGATTGGTGGACTCTTTCAGACTAAAGTATAGGAACCATTAACATAATCCTTAACTATTTGATACTCAGGAACATTAAATCAAATGGCAAGTAGCTCATCATAATTCACAGTTCTGATTTATATTATTTCTCTCAGTCTGAGGTGACTTGTTGTATAATGTAATTGTATAGCAACAGCTCCCTTTTGAACAACCTGTCCAGGCATGAGTAAAGCTAATCAAAACATTTGCAGTTGACAAAATAGAATGAGTTCTTTTTTAAAATCCTGTGTTTTTGTGCAACAGGGCATTGTTCTTATAAAACCTGGAATGCAGCAAATTCATATTTACCCTTGAGCATATACCCAGTGCAATATTGTCCTATATTCTAAAAAAAATACATTAAAAATCTGTGAGTATAGATCTTCAGTAAACTGCTGATATCACAATATGTACTATTTATAATGATCCCCTTCATTTGTCTATTTGCAAAAACTTTCTTTTGTGTGAGGTTTCCATTTTTGAATCATGAAATCTCTGTGTGCTTCATATCTAGGGATGCACATGATTGCGATTCTTTGGGCCTGGTTCATTTTTATTTTTTCTTTTCTGTGTATTGTATGTACTACAATAGGACTTGTGAGCTTTGTTAATAGACAGTATTGTTGTATGAACTCCTGGAGCTCTTTGAATGAGGCACTTCAACATGGCTTTCCTAATATGTTATTTGAGACATAACCCCACCAATGTCAGCCTCACTAGGAAGACCAGACCAGGGCTGGGCTTCAAAAATGTTAGCAAATGGGTTCTCTGCCCGGTTGCTGGATGGGCATGGCCATGGTGGGTGTGGCCTAGTCAGCCTCCTGCACCATGGTGGGGGGCGTTTTTGCCCTCTCTGAGCTCTGGAGGCTTTCCTCAAGCCTCTGGGAGGGTGAAAATGACCTCCCTAGGCTCCAGAGGGTCTCTGGAAGCCGGAAACGGGTCCATTTCTGGCCTTCCTGAACTTCTGGGAGGACTGTTTTTTGCCCTCCCCAAGCCTCCACGCATGCCCTGCACTTACCTGCATCCAAAACAGGCTGTGTAGGGACTCCTGGGAGGGGCGGGGTGGGGTGGCCAGGAGTGGGATTTGGGGATTCTCTGAACCACATAGAATCTTAAGCCCCTGTCACACTGCACCAACGGATGGAAAGAGGATGTAAAACGGAGAAAAACACTTGCCATCCGTCCGTTGGTAAGCGATGTTTCCATTCATTACTCACTTGCCTCTCTTTGCTTCCTCTCTATCCATTCGAGCATTCCAGTCTATGGACTTTATCCACTCAGAGGTTTTGAGCTGCTCAAACTTTTTGAGCGAAAATGTATCCCAATGCGTCCATTCTGCATCTTGTAGGCTACAAGGGACAATCTTTCGTTCTGCATCGTTAGCATCCGCTATATCTCGCTAGGCATCCGCTGCGCATCCGTGCACTCAATCCGCTCCAGCGGTAAATGGACGCAGGGAGGGAGAGCGGGAACTGGTATGCGGAACGGGACACGCAGCGTTAGTAGCACGGACAGTAGAAAGGATGAAGTGGATGCAGTTCGCAAAGAAAGCATTAAATGAAAAACGTTCACAGAGGGACCTATCTCGGATATTAAGGATGTCTACAGATGCCTAGAGGATGCAAAGGGACACATAGTGGGAAACCTATATTGCTATTAAAAGCGGAGAACTCACTGCATTCTCCTTTCAGAACGAGCCCTGCTGTGCAGACCTCTGCACCTCATGCTGCCTCTTCCTCTTCCACAGCATCCAATCATCTCCACCAGGATTCGTCAAAAACTCCTTTTGGTAGCACCCATTCCTTCTGCAACAGTGCGAAGCCATCTACAGGCTCTGGTGACTTCTACTCTGGGAAGGAAAAAGAGGTGGCCCAGAAGCGTCGGGTCTGAAAGATGGATTGGAGAAGAGCAGGTAGCGACATTGTACAACAAGCTAGATGTGGAGCTCAAGGAACGAAGAACACTCTTTCCAGAACTTCATGAGGATGCCTCCAGCCATGTTTGATGAAGTTGTGCAGCGGCTGACACCAAGCGTTGACCAAGCAGAGCACCAACTTCCGCCCAGCCTGGACCCTGGGCTTCAAGGGTGGCACTGACTCTGCGCCACCTGGCCCTCAGGGGCACCACCAACAGGAGCATGGCAGTATGGCTGGAGGGTTGCCAACACACACCATCAGCATGTGGTAGAAAGTGTGCAGGCCATCATTGAAGATACCTGGAGGAGCTCCTCCAGTGCCCCTCCATCTGAAGAAGGATAGAGAAAGTTGCAGAGCAGTGGTATCAGAAGGTGGAACTTCCCCCACCACCGTTTGGAGCCATAGATGGCAAGCACGTGGCTGCAAAGCTCCAGCCAAGTCGGGGTCCACTTATTTCAACTACAAGGGCGTCTCTGTCAGCATCGTCCTCTTCGCCATGGCCAGATGCGACTACAAAGTTCATGTACAACAATGCTTCAGGCAACAGCTCATTTCAGTATGCCCAGTTATACAACGCCAGTGACCTCAAGGAGGGGCTTGAACACAACCCTATCATGGCGCTTCCCAGATCCAGAGCCCCTGCCCAACGACACGCAAGTGTGCCTACTTCATTGTGGGGGATTACACCTTCTCCCTCAAACCTTACCTATGAAGCCCTAAACCTCCAGATTGCCTCACCTGTGAAGAAAGGATTCTTCAAGCTACAGTGCTGTCCAGGGCAAGGCAGGTGGTGGAGAACGCCTTTGGCATCCTGGCCAAACAGTTCCAGTACTTCTCACCCCATGCAGCATCGCCCCAGAGCACCAGTGATCACTTGATACTAGCTCTTGCTGTGCATCCTGACAACTTCCCATGTGCTACCCGCTTTACCCGGTATGGCAGAACATGGCTCGTGGATCCTCCAGTCAAATCGGAATGGGGACATTGGACATGACGCTTGCGTGATGAGGACAAGGCGCAACGCACTGATAGACACTACGAAGATTGTGCAAGGCCCCAACAGAGCCTCACGTAAGGGAAAAGCAGGTGCAACCTTCCTGAAACACTGGTGCAATCCTATCGCCAGCTGGAGCAGTGGAGTGGCAAGATCAGGGATGATCATATATTAATGGATGCTCTCCTTCAGCGCTCTTCATGCACCACTGATGAGATATGGCCATGTATGTTGGGTGGGCCTACAATGAACGGGCATTTAATAAAAGTTGTGTTTATGTTCAAATGGTATGGATCAATGCTTTCATTACTACTATTGATAATGCAAGGGCCAAAGGCGTTGGCACCGGTGGAGGGTGGACCATACATCCCATATGCGTTGCACTGAGGTTATCTATCACTTACCACCACAGTATCTTAACCCATCCCAACAGACTACCACAAAAGGTTATCCCTGCTCCACTCCCACAAGCTAATTACCATCCCACAGTATTCCCTGCCGCATCCCACTGCTAATCTTAAACCCAATCCACAAGCATGCAAAGGCTTAAACCATTTCTAAAAGTTTCCACAAAGACCTTATTGTACATAAATAACATGAAGCAAGGTGGTGAAGCAAGATAAACTTTATAATACAAGCTGTAAAAGAAAAATGACCCAAGTCAAGTGTCCAAATACAAGACTACAGGTAAGCCACGACCCCAGTCTTTGGCACTCCTCTTGGTCACTCGGAGTGTGCCCAGTCTCAGGGTGAAGGCCGTCCAGTGTGCTGTGCAGGGTGGCTGCATGCTGGAGTGCTGGTCTGAAGCGCCACTGGGTGCCTGGCCCCAGAGGCAACAGGTGACGGTGTGTTGAGGAGAGTCTTGGACAGCTGGTCAGCCCCGTTGGATGTTGAGAGCTCCTTCCTCCATGCCATGTGTGTCAGCCCAGTTACGGAGGACAGATGTCACCTGAGGGCGGGCTTGGCTGTTGGGTGAGGAAGGAAGACGCAGTGTTATGATGAGCTGCTTGGTCGCAGCTGGGTGAGGATGGCGTGGGTGGGATCTGTTGGTGTGGGTGCATGTCGGTGTCATCTGTGCATCATTGGTGTGGGTTGGTCATCGGTTGGCAAATGGTGGCAAACGGTGCAATGGTTCATTCCGTGACTCCGTGCCTGACTGGGAAGGGCTGCTGGCCTGTGCTACTGGGAACCTTCCTCGGTTTAGCCACTAGCCCTTGATAGTGAGGGCTTTGAGCCTTGGAATGGGAGGGACAATCACCTGGGCAGTGGGAGCCAGACCGGGACTGGGTGGAGCAGTTCCTCTGCGATCTGGAGGAGTTGTGTAAAGCAGCTCGGTAACCGGTCCATTCACCACCTGGCTGGGGTTCCAGTCCATGTAAATCCGTGAGGGTCTGGTTTGACATAGGTCGAGAACGTTGCCACTTATTGACGATGTAGTTGGAAGTGCAAAACGGAGTTACGGTGTGAACCAGCTGAGCAAGGACGATCGTATGCTTGTCCGGATGGTTTTGTTTCCCCTGATCTCCAGGCAAGGACAGTGTGGCTCTTCGCCCCTTCCTGTCTGGCTCTCTCGTGCCTTTCGTGTGAGAGGTGGAGCTGTGTGGATGCAGTAGGCTGTGGTAGAGTGCCTATCATACTTTTCCCCACTTGCACCTCCCACTGAGAGCTCCATGCGCCCCACCACGGTTAAAAACACTGTCCGCCGGAAGTTCTCCACCAGTGGCATGCTCCACAGTAAACCTCCTGGAGCAAGTGAGTGACTCTCAGGTAACCTCCGAGGGACTGTGTCAGCAGGCTGGCCGCGAGAGAGAGGGTCATGAGAGGGGCTGCTGCTGCTCCTCGGTGGCGGATCCCACCCTCCACGGAATAGCTGCAAGCATCGCCATTGACATAGGTCTCTCTGTCCGTTCAGCTTAACTGTGGCCTGGCCAGCATTTTCTTGGGTGCAGCTTCCCATACCAGGTGTGCATGTGCTATCCAGCCGAGGAGCACATACCGATGTGATATCCCAGTACTCATCCGCCTTCTCTCTCCATTAGTCAGCCCTGCTTCTTTTTGGACTGTCCCTGTTACAAGACCGGTGTCCTTCCGCCACAGATTCTCTCTCAGCCATCCGAGCACCTCATCCTCGTGTTTCCTCCTCAATGTGAAGTCTATTGCCTCTCCTCTCGTTCCCGCATATGCAGAATGGCTAGGCTTCCTCTTTTGTCCCATTGTCTGCTGGGTTCTGGTGCTGGCAGGGAGGCTGGCAGGGAGGCTGGAGGCAGGCAGCAGCCAAGGCTGGCAGGACAGCAAGGCGGGCAGGCAGTGCACCAAGGCTGGCAGGATGCAGGCAGCATAGGCAGGAGGCAAGGGTCACTCAATGAATCTTGCAGCAGGTCTTTCTTCTGGAATGGTGACCTGCTTCTGAGCTGACTTCCCTTTATATCCGCTGTGGCTGATGCAATAAATCCCCCCGCATGCACAATTAATGCAAGGCATCCGCTTAGGCTTCCGCTTGTGCATCTGCTAGGCTTCGCTCTGCATCCGCTTATCCGCTTGCATCCGCTGTGCACCACTTCATCCGTTTCGCGTCTGCTCTGCAATCCGTTTCAGTCCGCATCTGCTTTTGCTGAGCCCCCCGGAAGCTAGCGGATGTGCCATCGTCTCATCCGCTTCCATCCGCTAAGCTTCTGCTCTGCATCCGTTTTCCATACCCACTTTGGCGTCCTCCCCCCGTCCTTCCTTTCCTGTTATCTGCTCTGTTTATGCAAATTTTTGCCCCTTTTGAGAGCGCCGGATAACAAACGTTCGCATGTGACTCTACATATTTTCTCATCTCGCTGTGCAGGTCCTTTTTTACAAGACGTTTTGCATCCGTTGGGCAGTGGACAGGCCTTAGGTGTGGCTTTCTTCCTGAACCCTTGCAAAACCTCCAGCAGCCCACTCCTGCGATCAGACCATTGTAAAACTAACAGCACAACGCGAATAGCGCTAACCCCTTTCCCATATCTGAAAGGGCTATGTGCGAATTCTTTGCAAACCTGATAAGCAAAAACTGTATGTAATGTGTAGATTCTACTCGGTCTATTTTTAAATTCAGTTGAAATTAGGAGGTGCTGCTCAGAGCCATTTTCAAATGTTGTCCTGGATATTCTGGTTTCAGCCTCTTTTGCTGAAGCAATAGTTTCATCTTAAGCATTGATGATTGTTTACCAAAGGCAAGTCACGTGGAAAACATCTGCAAGAAATAACCAAGCTTCACAGGGTACCAAGAAACCACAACAGCTTCCACACAAGTTCTTTTCAAGGTCATCTTTTATAGTATGATACTTCGTGTGGCTTCACTGCTTTTCTCTTATTAGATATTAATCCCATCAAGTATAGTGATGTGGGAAGTTGTTCCAATGAATGTTTGAGAAAATCTCACTCACGCCATAAAATGCGCGGTGCATTTGTTTTTCTCCTTACTCGTGCAAGCCCTACTTTCTGAGTAAATAGATTCCTTGTGATGTGAAGTATTTTTTTCAACCGAACAGCAAGCTTAATTGGTTCTTATTAGATTTACTTACCTGATATCAATATAAAACACTAAGCCCCTTTATCCAAAGTTTCATCTTCTTTGAATCAAATCTGTTCAAAGGATTTTCAGAGATGTAAAAAAAGAAAATTGCTTTTGATATCTTTGGACATATAAAATTTAGCCAACATAGGGAAGGTTAAATATGTGGAA